>JAUPMG010270356.1:0-19430 GCA_031762675.1 Pachysandra terminalis
GACGTTTTTACAGACTACAATTTGGACGGCAGGGCTGCCTGATTTTCAAGCTGGGCTGCTCCCGGTTCACTTGCCATTACTAGGGAAATCCTTGTAAGTTTCTTTTCCTCCGCTTATTGATATGCTTAAACTCAGCGGGTAGTCCCACCTGACTTGGGGTTGCTGTGTGAATGCCGTCAAGGCGGCATTTCGGGGTAACCGGGCCACAACGGCGGCATCGCGATCGTGGCATCCGGCTCCGGAGAGTGGACTTGTCAACCACCAATTGTCGCGATGCTTGCCGTCGGGAGCTGATATTTGGGCCGACCATGTGCAGGGGCACGCGAGGGGCATTGTCCCCTCACCGACTCCCATCCCGCGTTAGGGACGACAGAGGGGTGAGGCACGCTGTGCGTGGTGCCCAGACAGACGTTCCCTCAGCCTAATGGCTCTGGGCACAACTTGCGTTCAATGACTCGATGGTTCACAGGATTATGCAATTCACACCAAGTATCACATTTCACTACATTCTTCATTGATGCAAGAACCGAGATATCCGTTGCCGAGATTCGTTCATTGATCGCAACCCGAGACATGATCTTTCTACACACGAGGCATCCTGAAGAGCAAGCTCTTTCCGTTTACATTCCTTATCGCCATTCGCGCTGGGTTGGTTGTTCTATCGGGAGGAGTGAGATCACCCCGTCGTCCTCAATCGCAGTGCACGGTTCGTCAACGAGGCGACGAGCGCGACCCAACAAGGGGGATTACGGGACACACGTGCCCCTCCTTGCCCCTCGAATGAGATAAAATGGGTTTACGGATCGTTCTGGTTGGGCCCCTCCTTACGGTTCAGTGGACTTCTCATGACTTGCTAGCGGCGAACCGCCCACAAGCCGCTATCCGAATACTTCTCCAGACCATTCAATCGGTAAGAGCGACGGACGGTGTGTACAAACAGCAGGGACGTAGTCAATGCGAGCTTATGACTCGCGCTTACTAGGAATTCCTCATTGAAGATCAACAATTGCAATGATCTATCCCCATCACGATGAATTTTTCGAAGATAACTTGGGCCTGTCGGCCAAGGCTATAGGCTTGTTGAATACATTAGTGTAGCAGGGCGTGCGACCTAGAACATCTAAGGGCATCACAGACCTGTTATTGCCTCAAACTTCGGTGGCCTATACGGCCATAGTCTCACTAAGAAGTTGGTCGTGGAGGGTCACCTCCAAATAGCTAGTTAGCAGGTTGAGGTCACGTTCGTTAACGGAATTAACCAGACAAATCACTCCACCAACTAAGAACGGCCATGCACCACACCACCCATAGAATCAAGAAAGAGCTCTCAGTCTGTCAATCCTTACTATGTCTGGGACCTGGTAACTTTTCCCGTGTTGAGTCAAATTAAGCCGCAGGCTCCACTCCCGGTGATGCCCTTTCGTCAATTCCTTTAAGTTTTAGCCTTGCGACCATACTCTCCCCGGAACCCAAAGACTTTGTTTTCTCATAAGGTACCAATGGAGTCGTAAAAGCAACATCAACTGATCCCTGGTCGGCATCGTTTATGGTTGAGAATAAGACGATATCTGATCGTCTTCGAGCCCTCAACTTTCCTTCTTGATTAATTTTCTCCTTGGCAAATGCTTTCGCAGTGGTTCATCTTTCATAGATCCAATAATTTCACCTCTGACTATGAAATACGAATGCCCCCAACTGTCCCTGTTAATCATAACACTCCAATCCTGAAGGCAAATGTAGTAGGACTGAAATCCTATGTCGTTATCCCATGCTATATCCAGAGCGAGCACTCTAATTTCTTCAAAGTAACAGCACCAGAGGCACGACCCAGCCAGTTAATGCCAGGAGCGCAACACCTGTAGAAGGGACGAGACGATCGGTACACACCGCGAGGAGGACCGGTCGACCCAACCCAAAGTCCAACTACGAGCTTTATAACTGCAATAACTTAAATATACGCTATTTGAGTTGGAATTACCGCGGCTGCTAGCACCAGACTTGCCCTCCAATGGATCCTCGGGATTTAGATTGTACTCATTCCAACCACCAGGTTCACTGAGCCTGGTATTGTTATTTATTGTCACTACCTACCCGTGTTAGGATTGAGTACTTTGCGCGCCTGTTGCCTTCCTTGGATGTGGTAGCCATTTCTCAGGCTCCTCTTCGGAATCGAACCCTAATTCTCTGTCACCCTTCACCACCATGGTAGGCCACTATCCTACCATCAAAAATTGATATGGTTGAAATTGGAATGATGCGTCGCTGGCACGAGGGCCGTGCGATCTGTTGAGTTAACATGAATCATCAGAGCAACGGGCAAAGCCTGGGTCAACCTTTTATCTACTAAATGAGTCCCTTCTAGAAGTCGGGGTTTGTTGCACGTATTAGCTCTAGAATTACTACGGTTATCCAAGTAGCAAATACCAACAAACAAACTATAACTGATTTAATGAGCCATTCGCAATTTCACAGTCCGAATTAGCTCATACTTACGCATGCATGGCTTAAACTTTGAGACAAGCACTACTGGCAGGATCAACCAGGTACCATTCCTTTCCGACATCGGCAGTGCATGAACCGATTCCTAAGATAATCGGGCAGTCAAAACGGGCATTATTGTCAAACGTGTCGAGCGATGAATGCAAAGCCAGAGCAATCACGACCATAAGCCAATGCCCAAAAAATATTCCGCATCCACAAGCACGTGCAGCACCCATGGGCCATGCTCACACAACAACTAGTGAGATGGACACACAAGGACTACATCAGGGGCTATTCCCGTGCTACCAACAAATTGGCTGAGAAACAGAAACAAGGAAAGTGGGAATTGATTCCTTTCGATCAGGTAGGCAACATAAGAACCACGAGGAGTCTCGAGGGGCATAAGCACCCTTGGAACGCAACTGAAGTCTGCATGTAGTTAGCTACACAAGTAGGGAGACCAACAAGACGCATGTACCAATGGCCACTCACTCGCTATGACATAACCTAGCAAGCATTAGATCAAAACCCAATGACCCACGACTCACGAGCCGTTAAAGCCAGGCAAGCCGAAAGACCAATGAACGAATCAACGCATGTGGCACCGCTAGGCGCGAAGCCCTGAACTCGAAAACAATTGAATGCTCGAGAGGGGACCATCTTTCTTCATCGGAACCAAGCGACAAATTGAGAAGGGAAACAAGCACGGTGCGCTGTCAAGATGGAACACACATCCCACACGGGGAGCACAAGGTAACATCAGGGAACGAGGCAACAAGCAGAATAACCCACATGGGGCACGAGAAAAAAACAAAGGAGGCTCACAACGGGCATGGGGCGCTCGCCACATGCAAAAATCCGACATTCAGCAAGCGGCGTACAGCTGCAGAAAAGCATGCTTAATGTTGCGCTGAAATACGAACATCCCACACGGTGCAATCTCCATGAAGCAATCTGACATCCCGCTTAAGGGGAATAACAGCCCAACATAAAGCACGGAGCATGCAACAACACAGCATCCCAAATGGTGCAATCGATGCCGCAGTAGCAATAATGGGACGTCGGGAAACAAGCAAGCAAACCGGAAGGGGGACAGGGTAGCAAGCATGGGGCGCGTGCCCCATGCCCCCGCCCCATGCTTGCCACACGCAGCAATCCAACATCTCGTAAGAAGGCGTGCAGCCGCGCAACAACATGCTTGATGTTGCGCTGAAATCCGAACAACCGACACAGTGCGATCTGCATGAAGCAATCTGACATCCCACATGAGGCGAATAACAGCCCAACAGAAAGCATGGGGCGCGCAACAACACAGCATCCTGCACGGTGCGATCGACGGTGAAACAACAAGAATGGGGTTGGGGGAACAAGCAAGAAAACCGGAAGGGGGACAGGGTAGCAAGCTTGGGGCGCTCACCCCATGACCCCAACCCCCCCATGCTTGCCACACTCAGAACTCCGACATCCCGCAAGGGGGGGTGGGGCCGCGCAACAGCATTCTTAATGTTGCGCTAAAATCCGAACATCCCACACGGTGTAATCTCCATGAAGCAATCCGACATCCCGCTTAAGGGGAATAACAGCCCAACATAAAGCACAGAGCGTGCAACAACACAGCATCCCGAATGGTGCAATCGATGCCGCAGTAGCAATAATGGGACGTTGGGAAACAAGCAAGCAAACCGGAAGGGGGACAGGTCAGCAAGCATGGGGCGCGCGCCCCATTCTCCCCGCCCCGTGCTTGCCACACGCAGCAATCCAACATCCCCTAAGAAGGCGTGCAGCCGCGCAACAGCATGCTTGATGTTGCGCTGAAATCCGAACAACCGACACGGTGCGATCTGCATGAAGCAATCTGACATCCCGCATAAGGCGAATAACAGCCCAACAGAGGGCATGGGGGGTGCAACAACACAGCATCCTGCACGGTGCGATCGACGGCGCAACAGCAAGAATGGGGTGGGGCAACAAGCAAGAAAATCGGAAGGGGAACAGGGTAGCAAGCTTGGGGCACGTACCCCATGACCCCAGCCCCATGCTTGCCACACTCAAAACTCCTACATCCCGCAAGGGGGCGTGGGGCCACGGAACAGCATTCTTAATGTTGAGATAAAATTCGAACATCCCACACGGTGCGATCTGCATGAAGCAATCCGACATCGCGCATGTGGCGAATAACAACCCTACAGAAAGCAAGGGGTGCGCAACAACACAGCATCACGCATGGTGTGATTGACGGCGCAACAGCAAGAATGGGATGTGGGGCAACAAGCAAGCAAACCGGAAGGGGGACAGGGCAGCAAGCATGGGGTGCGCGCCCCATGCCCCCTGCCCCATGCTTGACAAACAGCAATCCAACATCCCGTAAGCAGGCATGCAGCCGCGTAACAGCATGCTTGATGTTGGGCTGAAATCCGAACAACCGACACGGTGCGATCTGCATGAAGCAATCTGACATCCCGCATGAGGCGAATAACAGCCCAACAGAAAGCATGGAGCTCGCAACAACACAGCATCCTGCACGGTGCGATCGACAGCTCAACAACAAAAATGGGGATGGGGCAACATGCAAGCAAACCGAAATGGGACACGGGGGATGAAGCAACAATAGGCATGGCACGGGCAATAAGCAAGCCATCGACAAGGGACATGGGGAGTGAGGAAACAATAGGCATGGCGCGGGCAACAAGCAAGCCACCGACAAGGGACACAGGCTGTGAGGCAACAATAGGCATGGCGCGGACAACAAACAAGCCACTGACAAGGGACAAAGGGCTTGAG
The DNA here is from genome assembly GCA_031762675.1 of Pachysandra terminalis. Classification (NCBI taxonomy): domain Eukaryota; kingdom Viridiplantae; phylum Streptophyta; class Magnoliopsida; order Buxales; family Buxaceae; genus Pachysandra; species Pachysandra terminalis. The sequence goes on from JAUPMG010270356.1 coordinate 5,263, forward strand.
GAAGCAATAGGCATGGCGCGAGCAACAACGCAGCAGAATAGCCAAGATGGGGCACATGGGAACAGGCAAGCCGCCACAAGGGACACAGGCCGTGAGGCAGCAATAGGGATGGCACAAGCGGAAACGCAACACAATAGCCAAGATGGGGCACAAGAGACACGGGGCATGAGCCTTCAATAGGCATGGCACGAGCGACAACGCAGCACAACAGCCAAGATTGGGCACATGGCAACAACTTTCCTCGAGACAAGTCCTATGGTCGGGGCAAAACGTGGGGCATTTAGGGACATCGGGGGTCGTCTTTAAGGGACACCGAAACCTGCAGGAAGGGCACATCTGATACACAACGCAACGTTCCATGGCGACCGCCGTGTGTGCCAGCCACCCTTAGGCAGACACCCCACCTCAAGGTAGCTGTTAAGACCTTGGTGGTCTGCCAAGAGGAAACATCACCTCTGCCGGTGCAATCATATTGGGTTTTTTTGAAGAAATATAAAACTTTTTCACTTGGAATAAATTTTCTATGATGAAGAAAAATAAGGGCTTCCATTTCCCCCTCCCCTTTTATTTTTCCGAAATTTATTTTTTTTAATATTGTTTTGGAAATCAATGATTTAAAAATTCAAATATCATTAAAAAAAGTAAAAACACATTTTAAATGGGAAAATGGTGTGGAAACTAGTTACAAAAATATCTATGATATTCCATTACAATAAAAGAAACCAAAACAAAAAAAATTAGCCATTAATGAAAATCCCATGCACGGGGATTGCGCGCAGCCCAGCCCATGCACGAGGCGCGCGCGCAGACCATTGTGGGGAGCGCGAGGTGGCCCACGCGCGGGGTGAGTGTGCAGCCCATGCTCGAGGCGCGTGCGACAGCCCACGCGCGGGGCGTACCTATGCGCAGGGTGTGCGCACAGCGGACATGGTGTAAGCGGCCAACGCGTGGAGCATGGGGCAGCATAAGTAGCATATTCAGGTTCCAGCTCGCATTCGGCACTCTAAGGCAAAGTGCGCGGAACGGATGCATTCGTGACGACTTGCGCGACGGGACCAGGCTAGGAGGAATGTGTGGCATTCTGGCCTCGTTTTCCTCGTTGGTAGGAGTTGTACTTCAAGGCGGCCCGTGCGGCTCGTCCGCCTCACGGGCTTCACCGATGACACGTGCCTTTCGGGGCCTGGAGGCCCCTGCTGCAGGTCAGCAAGCGGGCGACGAGCGTACGCGTTGCTTCTTAAGCCCGCAGACTTATCCAAAAATGAGCGATCATGATTTGATCTCCGATGCTCCGTGCTAAGTGCAAAGTGAGCCACTAGCACCCTACAACCCACTACCCCTGCCACGCACGCGTGAGCGTGTGTGTGTCCAGTGCTTTGCACCGTACTGAACATACACCCAAGTACTGCTTTATTAAACAATACCTTTTTGTGGGTTAGGCTTTTTAAATGCCAACTCCAACTTGGGGCATTTAGGGACACCGAGCCAACGAGGGAGGTGCCTACGATGCACAACACAACGTGCCATGTCGACCCCCGTGTGTGCCTGCCTACCTCAGGCACACACCCCTCCTCCTCAAGGTAGCCGTTGACGATCTGCTAGGGGGAAACATCACCTCTGCCGATGCAATCATACTAGGATTTTTTGAAGAAATATAAAACTTTTTAACTGGGAATCAATTTTTTATGATGAAGAAAAATAAGGGCTTCCATTTCCCCCTTGCCATTGTATTTTTTCAAAATTTATTTTTGTTTTAAAATATTGTTTTGAAAATAAATGATTTAAGGACACCGACCCATCGAGGCAGGTGCTTACAATGCACAGCACAACGTGCCATGCCAACCCTATGCCTACCTAACTCAAGCAAGCACCCTCCTAAGGTAGTTTTCAAGCCTTTGATGGTCTGCCAGGAGGAAACATCACCTCTGCCAGTGCACTTGACATGGTGTGAACGGCCAAGGCGTGGGCAATCGTTGTCACAATACTGCTGTGCAGCAGCATGCATGGAGTATGGGGTAGCATAAATATCATATTCGACACTCTAGGCAAGGAATGTGGAACGGGGCACGATGCATTAACAGTCCTTGCGCAACGGGGCACAAGGCAAAAATCATAGCGCAATGGGGCACGGGCAGTAGCGATGGACGCGAGGGGCAATGGACAACACCGGGCTAGGAGGCGGAATTTGTGTGGCATTTTGACCTCGTTTTCCCCGTCGGTAGTGTGAGGGAAGGGAGGGGAGGGACAAATCGATGTGGCAGCAAGGCCACTCTGGCACTTATAATACCTCGTCAAGTTTGTAACTCGCCTACAAAGGATGCTACCCGCCGTCAGGTAGGAATTGTACTTCAGGGCGGCCTGTGGGGCGCGGGCTTCACCGATGGCACGTGCCTTTGGGGGCCGGGAGGACCCTACTACGGGTCGGCAAGCGTACGTGTCTCTTATTTAGCCTAGATTCTGACTTAGAGGCGTTCAGTCATAATCCAGCACCCGGTAGCTTCGCGCCACTGGCTTTTCAACCAAGTGCGAAGACTAATTATGTGAATCAACGGTTCCTCTCGTACTAGGTTGATTTACTGTCGCGACACTGTCATCAGTAGGGTAAAACTAACCAGTCTCATGACGGTCTAAACCCAGCTCACGTTCCCTATTGGTGGGTGAACAATCCAACACATGGTGAATTCTGCTTCAGAATGATAGGAAGAGCCGACATCAAAGATCAAAAAGCAACATCGCTATGAACGCTTGGCTGCCACAAGCCAGTTATCCCTGTGGTAAGTTTTCTAAGACCTCTAGCTTCAAATTCCGAAAATCTAAAGGATCGATAGGCCACGATTGCACGGTTCATATTCGTACTGGAAATCAGAATCAAACGAGCTTTTATCCTTTTGTTCCACACAAAATTTCTTTTCTCGTTGAGCTCATCTTAGGACACCTGCATTATCTTTTAACAGATGTGTTGCCCTAATGTTAAAAGTAGTGGTATTTCACTTTCGCAGTTTTTGGCTCCCACTTATCTCACACCTCTCAAGTCATTTCACAAAGTCAGACTAAAGTCAAGCTCAACAGGGTCTTCTTTCCCCGCTGATTCTGCCAAGCCCGTTCCCTCAGAAGTGATTTCGTTGATAGTAGACAGGCACAGTGGGAATCTCGTTAATTCATTCATGCGAATCACTAATTAGATGACGAGGAATTTGGCTACCGTAAGAGAGTCATAGATACTCCCGCCATTTACTTGCGCTTGGTTGAATTTCTTCACTTTGACATTTAGAGCACTGGGCAGAAATCACATTGCGTGAGCAACCACGGGGGGCCATTGTTGACTCACTAATTCTCGTCCCGCATCGGGAACGACGGAGAGGTGAGGCATGCTGTGCATGATGCCCAGGCAAACGTGCTCCACCTAATGGCACGGGGCGCAACTTACTTTCAAAGACTAAATGGTTCACGGGATTCTACAATTCACACCAAGTATAGCATTTCGCTATGTTCTTCATCGATGCAAAACCCAAGATATCTGTTGCCTAGAGTCGTGCATTGATCGGAGATGCCATTGCAACCAGGGACACGATCGCTTTGCAAAGGAGGCATCCCAGAGAGCAAGCTCTTTCCGTTGACGTTCCTTGGCGGCAATCATGCCTGGTTGGTTGTTTTATCGGGCAGCGTGGGTTCACCCTGTCGTCCTCGAGTGCAATGCACGGGGAGACGAGCGCGACCTAACGAGGGGGATTACGGGACACGCGTGCTCCTCTTCGCCCCTCAAACAAGATGACAGGGGTTCGCGGGTCGTTCCGGTCGGGCACGATTCGACAATGATCCTTCCACAGGTTAACCTACGAAAACCTTGTTTTGACTTCTCCTTCCTTTAATTGATAACGTTCAATGGACTTCTCTCGACTCGTCGGCGGTGAACTGTCGACAAGCCGCGATCCGAACACTTCAATGGACCATTCAATCGGTAGGAGCGACGGGCGGTGTGTAGAATGCGCAGGAACATAGTCAACGCTAATTTCTTCAAAGTGCACAACCCGACCAGTTAAAGCCAGGAGCGCATTGCCGGTAGAAAGGACGAGATGACCAGTACACACCGCGAGGCGGACCGGTCAACCCAATCCAAAGTCCAACTACGAGCTTTTTAACTGCAACAACTTAAATATACGCTATTGGAACTGGAATTACCGCAGTTGCTGGCACCAGACTTGACCTCCAATGGATCCTCGTTAAGGGATTTAGATTGTACTCATTTTAATTACTAGAATCATTGAGCCATGTGCGTGACGCCCAGGAAGACGTCCCCTCCCGTGTCAGGATTGGGTAATTTGTGCACCTGCTGCCTTCCTTGGATGTGGTAGCCGATTCTTAGGCTCCCTCTCCGGAATCGAACCCTAATTATCCGTCACGCATCACCACCATGGTAGGCCACTATCCTATCATCGAAAGTTAATAGGGCATAAATTTGAATGATGCGTAGCCGGCACGAGGGCCGTGCCATCCATCGAGTTATCATGAATCATCAGAGAAACAGGCAAACCCTACGTCGACATTTTATCTAATAAATGCGTCACTTCCAGAAGTCGGGGTTTGTTGCACGTATTAGCTCTAGAATTACTACGGTTATCCGAGTAGCAAATACCATCAAACAAACTATAACTGATTTAATGAGCCATTCGCAGTTTCACAGTCTGAATTAGTTCATACTTACACATGCATGGCTTAATCTTTGAGACAAGCATATGACTACTAGCAGGATCAACCAGGTAGCATTCCTTTCCGACATCGGCACTGCATGAGCCGATTCCTAAGATAATCGAGCGGTTAAAACAGGCATGACTGTCTAACATGTCGAGTGACAAATGCAAAGCCAGAGAAATCAGGGCCACAAGCTCATGCCCACAAAATATTCCGCATTCACAAGCACGTGCAACACCCATGGGCCATGCTCAAATAACACCGAGTGAGATGGACACACAAGGACTACATTAGAGGTTGTTCCCATGATCACAACAAAGAGGCTGAGAAGCAGAAACAATGAAAGTTGGAATCGATTCCTTTCCATCAAGTAGGAAACACAAGAACCACGAGGAGTCTCGAGGGGCATAAATACCCTTGGAATGCAACTGAAGTAGAATGTCTGCATGCAGTTAGCTACACAGGTAGGGAGACCAACAACACGCACGTACCAATGGTCACTCACGCACTATCACGTAAACCAACAAGCATTAGATCAACACAATGACGCGCGACTCATAAGACGTTAAAGTCAGGCAAGCCGAAAGACCATCGAACGAACCAACGCATGTGGAAACTGCTAGACGCGAAGCCTTGAACCCAAAAACAAATGAATACTTGGGAGGGGACCATCTTTCAACATCGGAACCAAGTGACAGATCGAGAAGAGAAGCAAGCATGGTGAGCTCTAAAGAGGCAACGCACAACCAACATGGGGCACAAGGAAACATCAGGGCACGAGGCAACAAGTACAATAACCGAAATGGGCACAAGGCAAAAAGTAAGAAGGCTCAGAAGGGGCATGGGACAGCTCGAATGAAGCGTGCGCCCCATGCCCCGTGCCCCATTCTTGCTACACGCAGAAATCCGACATCCTGCAAGGGGGCATGCAGCAGCGCAACAACATGCTTGGGGCGCGATGAAATTCGACATTCCACACGGTGCGATCTACATAAAGCAATCCGTTGTCCCGCATGAGACGAATAATAGCGCAACAGCAAGCATGGGGAGCGCAACTGTCACACCCCAGATCCTGGTGCCCAAATCCCGACGTGGGTGGCACTGATCACGAGCTACAACTTTGGGTTCTCAACCATGGAACGCGGCTCACGACAACAGTCAAGCAATCAAAAGTCTAATAATGCTTTTATTAAACCAATCAGAGTGAGGAAGAAACTAAATCATGCAATTCAAATGGCCTCAGAAGAGCCTACAACCCAAACACATCTATTCAACTTGCGTATTACATTAGATCTAAACTATTAATCCAAAAATAGATAATAAAGGAAACTTAAACAACATCAAATCCACGCAATCATTCAATCATCTTAACTAGCAATAATAACAGGTTTCGTGAGCTTGGAATGCCCAGTAAGAAGAATTTTCTGTCATCCGTCCTCAAGGAACAACGTTAGTCCAAACAACATACAATTATAATGGCATAAAGACAATAATAGTAAACATGTTATGCACTCATTCAACATCACATATGTATTCCATCAAGTCAATCAAATTCACACGAAAGCACTCCACTATCAGGTGATCAGCCGGTCAATATGTCTCCACATCAATTATCCCATGTGTATATTGTGGTTTTGTAGGATTCACAACCTATACCGTGCTCAATTCCCGAAGCTATTTCGTACATTTAGGGATTAACACCCAGGGAGGCCCTCAAAGAGGAGGTTTACCCACGTAAATTTAGGGAATCAATCCAGGGAGGTCTGTTATCCAAGACGATTACCCATACCAACCAATTTCCATCTCAATCCAAAGTATCCCAAACAATAGAAATTCCAGTGATAGAATCCATTGAAAAATATCCGTGTGCGCATACACACGAATAATCCTCCAGAAACCATCACAAGGCTCCTTCACAACAATTCATAGGATCTCCGGTGATCACACCCTTCAGAAGCTGCCCAGGCACTCATTCACCCGAACAATCCTTAGGAAGCCATCACAAGAATTCTTTCCAACATATATGCAATATAATCAACTATTTAGTATATAAGCAAGTGTATAAATCACGGTATTCAAATTGAATCATATCAACCACATTCATCCATTTTGTTGTCAAAATACTCTCATATTCATGTTTAAAACATCAAATGGGGTTTCCCCATAAATTTTGAAGTCCATTGAGCTTTGGTAGATGTCTCGGTATCTATGGAGCTTCCTACCGAGGAGTTCGGTAGATGTCTCGGCATCTCCCGAGGTTCGGTCGATTGTCTCTGAGTTTGGTGACTCTTGGTAGATGTCTTGGTATATACTGAGTGACCTACCGAGGGTCTCGGTATGAGTCTCAGCATGGACCGAGGCTCGGCACCTTGTCCAACAAGTTTCTCTTGCTCGGTAGATGGCTCGGCATTAGCCAAGTGTCCTACCGAGTAGTTCGTCGATGTCTCGGTCTGTACCGAGGATCTACCGAACGTACGATTCAGCCCAAAATTTGGTTTTTTTCCTAGGGTTTTGTGTCCACATTCATAAAAGTATATTTTTATGCTTCTAAGTGTTCAATAACAATTTAATAATAACTCAAATACAAATACATCTAAACATGTTAGATCCAAACAACACAACTAGTTAATCATGATCAATCATTCAATATACATGATAATCATACCCATAAATTATTTTAATCATTTTATACATTACAATATCATATCAATGACTTCTGAATCCAAGTGAGCTATACACAAATTGCGACTTACTAGTTATGCACTTTGATGATGCTACTGCTTCTTCTTCTTCAAACTAAACTCGATTCCAGCCACAAACGTCTCTCGTTTTTCTCTCTCTAATTCTTCATATCTCTTTCTTCCTTGTGGTTCTACACGTCCCCTCTTAACCTTCTCTTATAGCTTTTTAGCTTTCCTCTTCTTTCTAACCAATCTCTCCATATCTTCATCCAATAGAAAACCTTCTATCTTAGTTCAAACTAATCTTAATTAGTTATTTCAATCCAAATCTAGTTAGTAACTCTTTCTTAGTTATCTATTTAACCTAACATTTCTAGAAGAACCGATTAAATAAGTGAATTACTAAGATACCCTTAATCCATAATTAAGCCCACACGTTTTCTCCTAATTTAAGTCCATTAAGTTAAGTTCATTACACTAATTATTCCATCCCAATAACATAATTAGTGGTCCATACGATCCAGCTCAATTTCTAGCCCAATTGATTTAATTAATTACAACACATTCCCCCAATTCCATGATTCAATTACAATACTTTACTTTAAATTATTAAATTCTGGGTTCGGGTCGCTACAGCAACAACAGTGCATCCCTCACGGTGCGATCGACGGCGCAGAAGCAAGAATGGGGAGTGGGGAACCAGGCAAGCAAACCGAAAGGGGGACAGGGCAGCAAGCATGGCGCACGAGCCCCATGCCCCCCACCCCAAGCTTGTTACACTCAAAAATCCGACATCCCGCAGGGGGCGTGCAGCCGCGCAACAGCATGCTTAATGTTACGCTGAAATTCGACATCCCACACGGTGCGATCTGCATGAAGCAATCTGACATCCCGCATGAGGCGAATAATAGCCCAACAGAAAGAATGGGGCGCGCAACAACATGGCATCCCACACTGTGCGATCGACGGCACAGCAGCAAGAATGGGGTGTTGGGCAACAAGCAAGCAAATCGGAAGGGGGAAAGGGCAGCAAGGATGGGACGCGCCCCATGCCCCTCCCGCCCCATGCTTGCTACACGCAGATATTTGACATCCCGCAAGGGGGCGTGCAGCCGCGCAGCAGCATGCTTGGTGTTGCGCTGAGATCCGACGTCCTACACGGTAATCTACATGAAGCAATCCGACATCCCGCGTGAGCCGAATAACAGCCCAACAGAAATCATGGGGCATGCAACAACATGGCATCCCACACGGTGCGATCGACGGCGTAGCAGCAAGAATGGGGCGTGGGGCAACAAGCAACCAAACCGAAAAGGGACACGGGTGTGAGGCAAAATAGGCATGGCGCGGGCAACAAGCAAGCCACCGACAAGGGACACGGGGCGTGAGGCAGCAAAAGGCATGGCGCGGGTGGGCAGCGCAGCACAACAGCCAAGATAAGGGACATGGCAACAACTTCCTCTGGTCGAGTCCCATGCCTGGGGCAAAAACGTGGGCATTTTGGGACATCGAGGGTGGCCTTTAAGGGACACCAAAACCTGCAAGAGGGGCATCCGATACACAACACTACTTGCCATTGCGACCCCCGTGTGTGCTTGCCGTCCTCAGGCACACACCCCTCCTCAAGGTAGCTGCTAAGCCTTTGATGGATTGCCAGGAGGAAACATCACCTCTGCTAGTGCAATCATACTGAGGTTTTTTGACGAAATATAAAGCTTTTTAGCTGGGAGTCAAATTTCTATGATGAAGAAAAATAAGGGCTTCCATTTCACCCTGCCCTTGTATTTTTCCGAAATTTATTTTTCTTAATATTTTTTGGAAATAAATGATTTAAAAATTCAAAAAATCATTAAAAATAGTAAAAACACTTTGTTCAAGGAAAAATGGTATGGAAATTAGTTACATAAATATCTATGATAATCCATTACAATAAAAACAACCAAAACAAATAAAAATACCCAATAATGAAAAACTCATAAAATCTAATTTTTTATCAAATATAATCAAAGTATGAGTGGTGAACCTAGAAGAGAATGGTTGTCCTTGGTAATCTGAGTAGGTGTCATAAAACTATTATTCATGCTTTGCATCTAATGAATAGCTATGTTTCTCAGATTTTATGGAATATTTGATCGTTCATTTAAATTACAAATTTAAAAATACCGCGCGCGCGGTAGCCCCAATGCGCGGGCTGCGAGCACAGCCATGCGCGGAGAGCTCGCGGCAGCCCATGCACGGGTTAAATTTTTTTACCCTTGGGTTTGGGAAAGATATCGGGTCAGGTACTAGTCTCGACCTACCTATTTAATAAGTGAGTCTCTCGAACGGGATTGAAAGGTTGATACTGTAAACCTGTCGATGTCACGACACAAATATGAGATATGGGATCTCGAGGATTTCAAGGGAATAACCTTTGGATCCACCGCGTGCATACGGATAACCAGCCACATAATCAACTCTTACCTGGTTGAATCAGAGTCCCAACAAAATAAACACCAGCGGAAGTCTCTCAAAATTAAAACCATAGCTCCACTAAAAGTATGTTGAACATATCAACCCACAAATAAGGTAATCAAGTCTAAAGATCTTTATTACAACTTCTGCCCTCCAGGGGTCAAAGTAACAAAAGCTGAAATCCAACGGGAGCCAAGTCAAACGAACTGATTACCTGTAGAGTTAAGGGTCAGCCGAAGCCTACTAGAGAAATCCAACGGGACTACAATATCTACTTTAATGTATGCATAATAACAACACGATTCATTACAAGCATCTCAACCAACTTATTATATCATAGTCAAATGTATTCAATTTTATCCACATACTAAATCTCACCTACTAGTATGAATAATACAAAACATCATATGAAATTACTATTCACATGGAAGCCACACAATATCATGTTATAACAAGTCAGCAGTTCACGATTCCCATAGTCCCACTATGTTAATGCTACTCACATGATCCTATCATGTTCAACCAGATTCCACATGGACCCACCATGTTCAAACCATACACACATACATGCATATACATGGTCCCACCATGTGACACAACAACCAAGTCACATAGTTACACTATGTTCCACAACAATAGCCACATGGTCCCACCATGTTACTGCCAATCAACGACATAAACAAACACCACATGGTCCCACCATGCTACGGCCAAGTAACCACATAACAATATCATATATCGTACACATAGTCTCACTGTGTTTACAAACAAACACCACATGGTTCCACCATGCTACGACCAACATTCCTTTAGGGACTTTCATCCACGGTGGAAGCATACCCATAATTAGTACCAATATCTACAAGGTTCTACCTTGCTACGACCAATCATTCCTCTAGGGACTTTCACCCACGGTAGAAGCATACCCATAACCAGTATCAATATCCACAAGGTCTCACCTTGCTACGACCCGCACTAACCAATCACAATCACAATCAATTCACACAAGTTACCAATGATAATGCATTTCAATCACTCAATCACATGCAATGCAATGCAAGAATATGATGCAATTATGAAATGAGATGAAGTGTAATGCAATGAAGGTATGACCAGGTCTAGCCCAATCATGTGCTCAATCCAACTCACAACTATATGACCCATTCTTTTAGGGACTTGCACCCACGGAACAACACACCTATTGCGACCATCACATTTTAAGGGCTTGCACCCACGGCTGGAAACCACCTTATGCTACCAGACCTTCCTTTAGGGACTTTCACCCAAGGTGTAATACACCCATACCAACCCTTTCCTTTTGGGGACTTTCACCCACGGTGGAAGTTCACCCATTCAGATCACAATTCAAGTTATAAGCATCAATCATAGACAATATTCACAAACATGATTAATCACTATATCCTCATTCGACACACAAGATTTCAACAAGATCAATACAATGCAAACATAAGTAAATCCAAGTCAAACATAAGTCAACATCAGATGCTAAAGGCACCATTCAACCAATCCTATCTTGGAGTCCTATGATCATACCCAAAACCTTTGAACTAATCCTTTTCCTGAAGTTACGGGTTCGGGACTGGGACCCCTGTGCCCAGCCCTCAGAGCCAATCCTTTTCCCGTAACCTCGGGAAAAGGATGAGCCAATCATTTTGCTGACTTCCTTTGCCTACATTGTTCCATCGACCAGAGGTTGTTCATCTAGAAGACCTGATGCGGTTATGAGTACGACCAGGCGTGGGAGGCAATTGGTCCTCCGGATTTTAAGGGCCGCCGGGGGCGCACCAGACACCACGGGACGTGCGGTGCTCTTTCGGCCGCTGGACCCTACCTCCGGCTAAGCCGTTTCCAGGGTGGGCATGCAGTTAAACAGAAAAGATAACTCTTCCTGAGGCCCCTGCCGACGTCTCCAGACTTCCTAACGTTGCCATCAACCGCCATGTCCCGGATCAGGAATTTTAACCCGATCTCCTTTCAGAGCTCGCGTGATGCACGCTCTCTGACGCGCTACCCCCATCCCTTAGGATCGACTAACCCATGTGCAAGTTCCATTCACATGGAACCTTTCCCCACTTCGGCCTTCAAAGTTCGCATTTGAATATTTGCTACTACCACCAAGATCCGCACCGACGGTCGCTCCGCCCAGGCTTGCGCCCCAGGTTTTGCGGCGACCACCATGCCCTCCTACTCATCGGGGCATGATAATCGCCCCGACGGCCGGGTATAGGTTGCGCGCTTGAGCGCCATCCATTTTTGGGGCTAGTTGATTCGGCAGGTGAGTTGTTACACAATCAGCGGATTTCGCCATGACCACCGTCCTGCTGTCTTAATCGACCAACACCCTTTTTGTGGGTTCTAGGTTAGCGCGCAGTTGAGGACCATTGTGATCTCCCATGGGTCGGGTGGACCCTAGGTTTGTCGGGTTATTTTGGAGTCACCACCACCCATTGGATTGGGGTGTGAATGGTCATCCATGGGTTTATCAATTATTTCAAAAATAGACCAAATTTTATGAAATTAAGGTTGGTCTGACCAGAAATTAAGGTAAAGGAGTTTATTTGAGAGATGGGAAGGTGTTAGGCACTCATCTACTCCCGGTTTAACCAGTTACCCGGTTCAAAGTTATTTGGCCAGTTTAAGAAAATCAAAATAAACCAAAATCAATAAAAAATCTTGAAAATTCCTAATGGATTCAGAATGATAAAAATAAGATAAATCTAAATGATAAAATGCATCTAAATGTGATTAAAAGTTTAATGTAAATTTAAATATTAAAATGCTAAAAGTCCTAAAAATCTAGAAATTCATCAAAACAATTAGAGATATCAAAAATTCATAAAACAAAATCATGTAATAAACTCCTCAGAAACCTAACTATCAAAACAATAGAATTGCCAACCACACACAGACATTTAGCCATTCACGGTACATGCAAGTCATTAAACCCAAAAAAACAATTTCCATGAAAATAAGACAACATGAAATCAATTGCGATTAACAATAAAATTGTATCTTCATTTAGATCATGTGAATAATATACAAGAGTCTAAACATGAAACTAAATCAGTTCAAGATCAATATGTATAATCATCAATTAAGTCTCACAAATGGGTTATCTCACTTCAACAAGAATTCAAATGGAAGAAAATACGATATAATGGAGATGATATACAATTAATCTGTAATCTAGCAATACCTGTAGCATGTCTAATCTCCAATGGCTCTTCTCCTTTTTCCTTTGAACTCTTAGTAGACTTGGCTTGAAAACAATCCCACTGGATGGAGAAACGGTTGTGGGAACTTGGTTTTATGAGTTGATGCTACTGCAATTAAAACGCAGCAAAATAGAGAGAGGAGTTTGCAGCTGGGTTTGTGCGGAACAGGGGGATCCTGTGAGGTAGAGGTTGCAGTCGAGTTCGGTTGAGAAACAGGTAGTTGGATTGGAAGTTGAAGTGACTAAATGGAGCTTGATCTGGGTTGGTTTGGGGGAATGTTGGAAGGCGAGCAGCAAAGAGGGAAACAGAAACATTAAGGTGAGATTAAGAGAGGGTGAAGGAGAAGTGGGCAAAGCTGCTGCGGCAATGGCCAAACCTGCAGATGATGGTGAAGATGAGTTTGCCAGAGCGATTCGGGTGTGAGTTGAAATGGGATAGATTAATGGAGAAGAAGAAGAAGAATGGAAGAGGGAAAGGGATTACCGTGAGGATGGTCAGATTAGTGCCGGAGGAAAGGTCGAAAAGGATGGCTGCAGATGCGCCGCAGATGAGAATGTTGGATCTCGGGTTTGATGGACGCCGTCGAGTAGCTACGCCGGAGAGAGTTTTGAAAGTTAGGGTTTAGGGTTTTTATTGGAGAAGGGTTTCTTTGCTCATAAACAATCAGAGAAAAATTGGAGAGAGCGAGGAATCGGGTGCGTCCCTGGCATTTATAGCCAGGGAGGGGGTTTTCTAAAAACAAGTTTTTCCTTTGAGGGCTTCTATTAAAAATAAATTTTTTAGGGTTTTCTTGGAAAATAGGAATTGAATTTTTATTTTTTCCTTCAAAAATGCCAGTTTTGACCAAAATAGGTGCTATGAGCATTGTGGTCATTTTCATAGATTTATGAGATTTTCATGGATTTTGGGCGCATAGCAGAGACGGAATTCAGAGGATGATTTGGAGTTGTTGATTCTCAAGCTGAGTCTTCAAGGAGCTGCAAAACAAGGAGAAATTGCACATCGGTGCAAATTTGTAGTGTCCTAAAAGAAATTCCCTTTTATTTATTTATTTTATTGTGTTATTTAATTTTCGTATGTGTGTATAGTTTTAGGTGTTTAATTAGACATA
>JAUPMG010270366.1:0-19430 GCA_031762675.1 Pachysandra terminalis
GAACAGGTGAACAAAATTAGACACTTGTTTGATTCAAACAGAGGGTCTCAGGGGACTCTTTATTTCTAAACACAAATCGGGGATTATCCCATAGTTTCTAGAGGCAAAACCGTCATTACTGCATTGGTTGATGCACTTATCTATAGGCCTTTGATACAATCACAAAACAGGTGAACAAAATTACACTTGTTTGATTCAAACAGAGGGTCTCAGGGGACTCTTTATTTCTAAACACAAATTTAAAATCGATCAGGGATTATCCCATAGTTTCTAGAGGCAAAAGCGTCATTACTGCATTGGTTGATGCACTTATCTATAGGCCTTTGATACAAATCACAAAACATCTAACCATTTTTATTCTGTTTATATAGACAAGGTCCCCTTTAGGGTTTTGGATTTGGTTGCAAAATCAACACCCTTTATATGTCCGATTCTACCACCTGTACCTGCATCACTGCAAACATAGCTGTTAAGCTATAAATTATGCAATGAAACACATAAGGTTTATTATTTTTCTTTCAAACTATAAAAGTTACAGTTATCATAGCAAGCCAGAAAACTTGTAACTACCTGTATTTTGGTTTAGATGACGTCAACAATGTCGACTGATGTGATATGTCGCGTCCTGGTCCAGCATTTATCACAGTTCTTACGGGTGTGTCCGACTGAGGTGCAATAGGGGATACTGCAACTGGTGGGGCCATTGGCATCAATGGTTTTGGTAGATCACCAGTCTCGTCTGGATAGCCATATAAAAGAAAGATCGATCTCATCATAGTATAAAGGGCATACAAATGTTACAAGTACTATAAATAAAGGAATAAAATTTTCAGTGACAAATCTGAACAAATTAATGGTCTTCCTTGCAGCATCATTTTCGTTTATCAAACTCTCTTGCAAGCAAGAAAAAAATTATAAAAAAGGGCTGTAACTTGGTTCAGTTTGTCAAATTGATGTCAATACACAGTCAAACCCCGGGAATAGAACATCAACCAAGAACTAAATCAAATCAAGTCTAGAACCAAACCAACTAAAATATTCTCAACCCAAACCAAACCCAGTTCTGTAACTTTCAGATTTGGTTGGATCATGCTGGTCAGGTTAAGTGTCCACCTCTCACTTGAAATAACATAAAGTCGAAAAAAAGAAAAAAAAAACAAGTTATTGAGTTCTAACAGTCTTTGCTTTTTTGACGAATAATGAAGCTTTATTATAAAAAAAAGAGAAGGATAATATAAAACCACATTCTCCCCAACCTCAGTTGGAAGAGCAGGAAAAAACACAAAGCTAAACAGAAAAAGAAAAAACAAAGAGAAGGCCACCGTAACATAGGAGGTCACACCCGAATAATATTTATTGACTTTTTTAAACAAATGTACTTTTCCCTAATAATTATTTTTAACTTCCAAAAAATACATAGGAGGTCACACCCTGTCACACATCATCCCTCCATCAAAATACTATCTTCCAACGACCCCCCACTTGGCCAACCAATCCACTACAATACTAATATATTTGACTAGGTCACATCATTACTAATATTTTTCACTAGGCGGCAAGGTTTCAGTTTAGGCCGGTTTACCCAAAACTGAATTAGCATTACTCCATTTGTACTTCTCATAGAACCACACTAACTTGGGGGGAGGCAGTCAAAATTGACACAAAGGCACATGGTTTAAGTGCAGACGAGTATCAGTCCAGCCTGGGAAACTCAAGCTCAAAAGGGCGGATCTATTGCTTTAAGTACTGGATCCAGAATAGCCGGTGTAGAACACCAATCTACACGAAAAGAGCAGTTCATTTCTTTGTTTGCAGCTCCCAGAAAAGGCTGTTGAGTCGAGCATGGTATCCCCAAACCACCTTCATTAAACCCTAACCATAGACATCCCAATTTGAGCCTATTCTAATTTTCCAAGATTTATTGTGCTTTTAAATAAGCAATTCCACTTTTTAAATTGTTCGGCCCAAACCCATTAGTTGGCCCACAATCTATGGGTATCTTAGAGATCCATGGGCCTAAATCTAAGTTCAATTAGAAGTTGTTTTTAAGTAGGATGTCCTCTCTTTTTTTGTTAGAGTTTGATGAGGAAAGTACTTCAGATCTAGAATTATTTAGGAATTTTGGATGAATTTTTTTAGTAGGGTAATAATTTTTGTTTTAGAAATTATTTTGGGGGTATCTTAGTGTTTTTTAGGCCTAGTTAAGTATATTTATTAGGTCAAGATTCTATTTAGGTCATTAGGGTTTAGAAATAAGCCCATATAAAGGATTTATTGTTGGTATAACACGGAGATACAAAAATTGAGTTTTTTGGGATCCGCTACATAATAATCTCCATCACTAAAAGATTCTCTCTAAACTCTAAGCCCCATCTATTCACTCTCATCTCCATTCCTCTTAAGCCTAGAACCTAGAAACTACTCTATTTCCCCCATTAAAAATCCTCTAAATCCCTGTAAAACTACAAAAAACAATCACCTTAATATCCTTCGTCCCCAAGTCTTTGCCTTCTCAAGCAACTCAATCAAACCAGGAGCTCAAGGCAAGGAAGAAACGTTACTTGGAGAGTACGAAAGTCTGATATAGGTATCTTTCTCAATTTTAACCCCTTCCCTTGTATGGTTGGCGTCGACCGAAATCTATTCTTAAAAGAAAGTCACATGCATTCTCTTACTGTAATAGTGGTCAAAACAGTCTCCATGAAATCATGTCATCACAACCAGTTGCATACCTGCAATGAGCTCATCACATTCTTTGATCAAATTGGCAAATCTTGAATCACCCGGTGCCAATGAAACACCCATTTCAAGAGCTGCCTTCGCAGTTTGATATTCCTCAAGCTTAACACAAGCAGTACTGTAAACAAGAGAAACAGATTAAAAAAAAATGGCCGAGGGAAGTGCAATTAAAAGAGGAACTTCAAGATATAGAATCCAAATGGGTATCAGAATGATGGAAGCCCCAATCAAAGATCCCTAACAAATTTTGCAATAGTCAATTCAGGGTATAATCAACACCAGTGAATTAAAAAAAAAAATGCAAGATGAGGTTTCACAATAAATAACAATAAGATCATCATATAACCAATTACAGCCGAAAACAAAAAAACACGAATCACAGAGAGAGAGAGAGAGAGAGAGAGAGAGAGAGAGAGAGAGAGAGAGAGAGATGCAAACCTTAATAAAGCTTCAACAACAAGTTCAAGAAGCCAGTCATATTCTGCTAATATTTGTATTGGCATAGAAGTATGGAATCCCTTCCTAAAGAAAGATATAAAATACCACAAACACCACAAGATGACCAGAGAGTGCTGTAATGCACTGCCACTGATGTAAAACGTTGTGCTGGACAACAAGATCATGCAATCTAGCAGAATTATAGACCCAAGAATTCGTAGCAGACCCAAGTTCAGTTTTCCTCCATTAACCTAGCATAGATATCATGAGTTATACTTCCCAGCTACTTGAAAGTATCTTCACAAGAATACTGTCTGCCAAAACGAAGTTCCAAATTGGGTCTTTCTTCTCTTAGGTGCATGTGTAACTAAGGATTCTGAAGTACAGATTAGAAAAGCTATAACACCTAAACATAGAAGTATTCACATAAAGATATTAAAAAAGTACCGGCACAATGAAGTTCCATACAGAGAAAAAGAAGTCAGAGCAAACCAAAACATATTGCCTAGATCAGCCACGAGAAAGCCTGACCAAATTACCATGAAGACTATTATGATACAAGCAAGCTTCTAAATCATTGGACAAAGGTCAGAAACAAATTCATAAGTGTCTTGCAACAGTTTAAATATCTCAAGCTTGACCAACAACATACCAGAGGGTCACTAATGACTAAGAACACAAAATTTTCTACTCCAAACTACTAATTCGCAACGATGTGTTAGTTCCCTCTTTTAATCTGCAAGAATTACCTATCTACAAGGAACAAAGGAGGGTCAAGGTGTGATGGTCACCTGTGCACTCCCAACAATATGTGTGTGTGTGTGTGTGTGTGTGTGTGTGTATATATATATAGAGAGAGAGAGAGAGAAAGAGATACATGATTAGATCCAGTTAACATAACTCCATTTACATAAAGAAATCTAGCAAGAAATGCAGATGCATCAAATGACTTCAAAATTCTTCCCAGTTGGTCCTTGCATAGCACAAGAGAATAATAAAGTATTCAAACTTAGAGGAGAATAAGCTACTCACCCTTTGCGCAAGTATGCCTTCGTCATGGAAGGATCTAACTCAATTGCTCTATTTGCATCAGCAACAGCCTCTGCTCATAAAATATTATAGGTTAATTGTTACACTCATAACGGAGAGCTAAAACTGGAGAATAACATAGCAGTAAAGTGAACAAGTTTAACATTTATGAAAAATGAAACTTCCAATAACAAAGGTGTAAAAAAAAGGTATAGCCAACATCACAATTAATAAAACAATTATACTGAGATTATCCTTGAAACATATATAATCGATCATTCTATATCCCATATTTTCATCATCCTCATTTTTCTAGAAAATCAAATACCAACACCAAAAGCTTCACATTGCGTTGCTGGAAACATGCAGTCGTATACAGAGGTCCTAGTTAAACATATTCAAATCAGCCTCAATAGGATCACCATACAAGACATTAGCTTCCAACAAGGACCATAAATAGAGAAAACATACGAGAAGGAATTCGAAGCCACCTAAATCATGAATCAGGATGAGAAAGCAATCCAAAAGGGTTATGCAATGGCATCACCCTTCACAAATGCCTAAAGACCCAATCCCTCAGTCAACTAGGATTTTCTTAGCTGTTAATGGCAAGGTTTCAAGGATCGGACCGATCCGGTCTGTACCGGGATCGGCCAGGACCCGTCCGATCCCAAGCCACATTCAACTATTGTATCGTGAGGCTTTGGACCGAACCGGTACAACCGATACTAGTACAGACTGGCCAGTATAACCGGTCCGATGTTTTTTTTGTTCTTTTTATTTATAAATTGGACGGTCCAGACCAGTATCGATATAATTGTCGGTCCGGTCCCCAATCCCGAGACTTTAAACCTTGGTTAATGGAACAGGTTTCCTCTGAGAAATAAATTATTTCCACACATATACTTAGGTTTCTCCAACCCATCCTAGTCTGAAATCCAACACCAGCTCAACAAAATTGATATACAAGAAAACAATGAAATTTCACTAATAAGAACTGCAATCTGATAAGATTAACTTCAACGCTACGAATTGTAACGCCAATATATGAAGCATGCAACAAACTAATTTATTAGGGCAAAATTCTTACAAAATCTAACCACAGATACCTAATGAATTACATAGAACTACAAAACAAACAAAATCCTAAGACACTTCAACAAGAATAATAACATCTCGAAACATCCGATTAAGAACAGAAAAAATAAATAAATAAAATTAAAAGCTCAGATAGAACTCGATACCGGTATAACTCTTGAGTTTGATATTCGCTTGTGCCCGGTCGGCGTAGAGATCTGCGTTCTTCGGGTCAATATCGATAGCCTGAGAGTAGAGATCTGCGGCGAGCTCGAAATCGTCGTCGACGAAGGCCTCTTTGGCCCTCTTTTCGAGATCCGAAGCCATTACAGAGCTTTCAAAATCGAAAGACGAAGATGATATAAGCGAAGAAGGAAATTTTGATTACAGTTTAAGAAACGAATGAAGATTAACTTGAAGTGATTATAAAGAGCGAAATACTGCAGAAAGACTCTCTTCACCTTCTGGAGACTTCCTTTGAAACGACGAGGAAAACCCGTGGAGTCGAACGAGTACTTGTTTGTAAATCGTTCAGTAAAAATAGATGAGGAAGGTTTTTACGGCAGCGTTGGCATGCCTCCTCCTTTAGGATAAAGCATTTAATTGATAAGTGACTGAATGGAAGCACTTATCCACAGCAACAATAAACTGTTTACTTGAAGCAAATAGCGTTTGATAAATACGTTTATTTAAGTGCTTATAAAAGTTTAGGGGTAAAATAGGTATTATAAAAATATTATTAAAATTTAAAAATAACATTTATTTAAGTGCTTATGAAAGTTTAGGAGTAAAATAAGTATTATGAAAATATTACTAAAGTTTAGAAATAGCTTCTCATATAAGTGAGAAGAGAAGCTGCTCTCAGCAGTTTCTCTTTATGGGTAGCCTTCCTCTACTGCTTATGGGTAAGCAAGACCACTAAGGCTGCGTTTGGCCCGGCTTCTATAAGTACTTATTACATCTTATAACTTATATAAGCACTTTTTAAAATTAAATATGTGTTTGGTAGTGCTTATGGGTAAGCACTTACCCATAAGCAATAGAGAAGGTACCCATAAGGAGAAGATGCTCTCAGCAACTTCTCTCAAGCTCCAACGCGTTAAGCTATTTCATAACTTTTGTAATATTTTTAAAATACTATTTTACCCCTAAACTGTCATAAGCATTAAAATAAATGTTATTTTCAAACTTTAATAATATTTTTATAATACTTATTTTACCCCTAAACTTTCTTAAGCACTTAAATAAATATTTTTACCAAACGCTATTTTCTTCAAATAAGCAATTTATTGTTGCTGTAGATAAGTGCTCTCATTGAGCAATTTATCCAATGAGCGCTTATCCATAAGTCCAAGCCGGGTCAAAAGCAGCCTAAGTATTACCAAACACACTTTTAATTTAAAAAGTGCTTTAATAAACTATAAGCTGAAATAAGGACTTACATAAACCTGGGCAAACGCAACCTACATGTTTGTGATAGCGGTCGCGTTGGTGTAGGATGGTTACTTCTTGTATGCTTCGCCTCTTCACATTGGTTAGACGCGCTTGCCTGTTCTATGGTTGACTTTGAACACGTAAGCAGATATTAAATGATATTTGTTTATTATAACACTCGACAAATGTGATGGAGTATGGTGGTTTATTTTTTAATTAATTAATAAAAACAACTCGTATTAGATTTGTATTCATCTTACAAAATGTCTATCAAACAATTTTTCCTAAGATTGGAAGCAAGAAAATATACTCAATCCATTCTCAAGAAAAATTGTTCATTTTCTTTTCAAACAAAAACAAGTAAAATCATCCAATGCAAAGTTAGCAAAGTAGTCGTGATTAATCCAATCCAGATCGATCTGAAGTTTGTAACTGAGCTCCCATAATCCTAATCCATAAGCCTAGAATCACTTTAAAAAGAGATTCTGATTTTGGATGGATTCTAACATCAAATTGTAGAATTCATCTAAATTTGTAATAACTCTAACAAAATAATAGTGCTTATGTGTAAATACTAAAAAGTTAGGAGTTAATTTAAAAATTTTAGTACCTGTCATGTTATTTAACTTTTGACCGATTGTAATCGGTAGGTTATACAATTAAGAAACTAAGCTAAAGCACATACAATCATAACTTCTAAAGTTAAATGTGTAGTTAAGATCTTGTAGGAGATTCTAATCTCCAATTAATGGCTCAGATCTAAAAAATAAAGTTAGTAATTAACCAGGATTCAAAATCTAAAATAGAAACATAATCAACTTAGAAATAAGTCACATTGGCTGGTGTAAGGTGGTTTTGTGAATAGTCACCAAATACGATATTAATGATCGACGGGAACCTAAATCAACTAGTGACTGTATCCCGTCTCTAGAAGAACTAAAGAGTAAGACTGGTGGACTGTTTAACACCTGTCGAACGAGGCTAAGGAAAATAGTGGGTCAAGGTGTTAGAAATTCTCCAACCCATAGGGCTTTAATTGAGATTAAGATTGTACGATTTGCGGGCTGCCTACGTATCCAAATAGGGATCAAATCAGACGTAGTTTAAGGTATGATAATTTTGGCAAAGGTCTTCTCCTTTTTTTCATCATCGTCCCGAATGAGGGAAGTGAGCCAATATTTATAGTTTTTGGAAGAGAGTTAACTGCAGTTAAAATTTTCAACTATAGTAGTTAAAACGTTAACTTGGGGTAGTACGCATTATGCACCCCAGTCTCTTAAGTGGACCAATGACAAATCGTTAGGATAATTACAAGTTTGCCACTAAGAGATCGTGACATGACCTATAACCCCAGATACGACCAAGTGTTGGCAAGCCTCACAAAACTTCAATATGGGCGTTGGCGATTAATAGATATTCATGGTAATGAAAGTTGTTTAGCCTTGGCATCCTCGAGACTGTCCAGTCTTGATAGTCGAAGCTATTAGTCTTAGTACTTTCGAGGTCCTCAAGCCTTAGTACTTTCGAGACTGTGTGACATTCTATGTCGCCGAGGTTCCCTCTAGACGGAGGCTATGGTATCACCCCTACGTTGTTGAGCATTGCTCTAGACGGAGGTATGTATCTCCTTTTACGTCGTCGAGCATCGCTCTAGACGGAGGTAATATCACCTTCTATGTCTTAGAGCATTGCAATAAACGAAGGTAGCATCACTTTCTACGCCATCGAGCGTCGCTCTAGACAGAGGTAGTATTTCCTTCTACGTCTTAGAGCATCCCTCTAGACGGAGGTAGTATCACCTTCTACGTCTTAGAGCATCGCTCTAAAATGAGGTAGCATCACCTTCTGCGTCATCGAGCGTCGCTTTAGACGGAGGTAGTATTTCCTTCTACGTCTTAGAGCATCGCTCTAGACGGAGGTAGTATGACCTTCTACGTCATTAAGGACTGCTCTGGACGAATGTAGTATCACCTTTTACGTCGTTAAGTATTGCTCTAGACGGAGGTATGATTTCCTTCAACATCGTCAAGCCTCGCTTTAGACGGAGATAGTACTGCCTTCAACATCGTCGAGCATCGCTCTAGACGGAGGTAGTATTGCCTTAAACATTATTGAGCCTAGCTCTAAACGGAGGTAGTATCGCCTTCAACGCCGTCGTGCCTCGCTTTAGACGAAGGTAGTATTGTCTTTAACGTCATTGAGTCTCGCTCTAGATGGAGGTAGTATTGCCTTCAACGCCATCAAGCCTCAGTCTAGACGGAGGTGGTATCGCCTACGACATCATCGTGCAATGCTCTAGACAGAGGATGTATCGCCTACGATGTCATCGAGCATCGCTCTAGAAGGAGGATGTATCACCTACGATGGCTTCGAGCATTGCTCTAGATAGAGGATGTTTCGCTTACGACGTCATCGAGCATCGCTCTAGATGGAGGATGTATCACCTACGACGTCATCGAGCATTGCTCTAGACGAGGGATGTATCTCCTACGACGTCATCGAGCATCGCTCTAAACGAAGGATGTATCACCTACGACGTCTTCGAGCATCATTGTAGACGGAGGAAGTCTCGACCTCTTACATCTTGTAGGGCGGTCTCTCCCTTTAGGTATAAATTTATATCGATGTGTCGACGTCTTATATCGTTCATGGAAGTCTCTCCCCTTAGGTGTAAATTCATATTGACGTGTTGATGTCTTACATCGTCCAGGGTTGTCTCTCCCTTTAGGTGTAAATTCATATCGATGTGTTCACCGAGACGCATATCTTTGGTGAACGTGAGGCACACCTCTAAAGCTCCCAAGAACCCGAGGGGTTGTCCCATCGCAGGTGGGCGCCCTCGAGTATGACTTGAGTGGATATCCCATCACAAGTGGGACTCTCAAGAACCTGAGGGATTGTCCCATCGTAGGTGGGCGGCCTCGAGTATGACTTGAGAGGTATTTCTGTATTGGCATCCTGTTGTAAAGGGGTCTTACATCCTGCTATGGAGTACATGTTGATATTAGTTTCATTGCATATTCATTGTAAATGTTGATCATCATGTGATTTATGTAATAAAAAGGGTCATCACGGTAGCGCACTACCTTCTCCCTATATCTATGTCTTGGTCAAATATTCTTTGAACTGGTTCTTCAAATCATCCGAGGTTCTTCCTTAGGAAGTTTCCGAGGCCAAGGTTATACCCATGGGTATTTGTGGGGACTTGCTACGTGTTGGTCATAGTCCTGACACGTGGCAGTCTGTTATTAGGCTATTTGCCCATACAATTTTTCATATCTACAGCTGGAAAATCCATTTAATGGCTGAGATTTAATAATTCTCAATGAATGGTTAAGATTAAAATTTCTTAGCTACTAATTCTAGAGCTCCTAAGTACCTATATAAGCATGAGGCCTTGGGAGGGTTGATTCATCACTTCGAGAAGAAGAAGAAGATCAAGAGGTGTAATTCTCTACACTAACCTTCAACATTAAGGTAAGTATTCAAGGATAACTTAGTTTATAGCTTTAATAAGTGTTCAAAGTTACTTTCAATTGTATGAAGAAGTTTTTAAAGTTTTCATTATGTTTTTCAAAGTTTAATGGTGAATTTGATAAGTATTGATCTAATGATGTTTTCTAATGTTTGTTTATTGGATTTTGTGTGGAATTCAAGATTAAGGAGGGTTACTTAACAACTTTTTTTATTAGAGTCGAAGAGGAGTCAAAAACAAGCCAAACTGGCCAGATCGTGAAGTTCGGCAGCCTCCTTGACGCGACGAACACACCCAGAATTCCCTCAGCACGCCGATCCCCTTAGTATGAGATATAGGTTCCTAGAAAGTTCACCGAAGCCCCACTCGACGCGCTGAAGGCACATCGAGTGTCACAAAATGAATTTTAGGCCCAGGATAGTACACTGAGACCCCACTCGGCGCGCCCAAAGCACGCTGAGCCTACCTGTTTGACCCAAACCCAAAACATACCTTGAACCCTCGGCTCGCCGAAAGGCCGCCAAAGGCACGCCGAACGCAGCTCGGCAACCCCTCGGTACGCCGAAAATGACCAATATGGTCCATTTGATATGAAATTTCATGAACATGTGTATTTTGATCTCATTAAACTGATTCTAACATTACTTTTGCTCAAGTGTGCATATTTATTATACTCATATCCTTATAGACTCTTTGCCTATGATTGGTTGACATATGATATTTTATTTTGCTTATCATTCCATGTCTAATTATTGTCCAGCATGTTAGTTAGATATATTGCACCTTGTCATAGATTGATTGCTTAGTTAATGTGCATCATATCACTTGCACCTCATAATGCCTTATGACCATGGATTTTGTCTATAGGTTGACCATTTGCATGTAAATCCTTACTCCTGGATTTGTAAGGATATTACATAGATTATTGTGATATGGAAATCACAATAGGTGAGGAGCTTGCACATATATATTTCTGGAGTTGAGGGAATAGCTATCCCAATATACCTATTGGTCCTGTGGACTATCAAGGAGTGTTTTCTGTTGCTTATTGCTATATATGATTCCCTGAAGATAGTTCACATTGGTGAAACCTTGGATTTATTGCCCTTGATCACAAATAAGTAGGGGAATTGTGCCATCTAGGTCGAAGCCCCTTAAAACTATGGTGCGCACATGGAATATCTTATTCTTGAGAATGGCCCTGTATGGGGGGATGATTCGAGAAGACATATTGCTCAAGAAAGGATCGGTCTTGTGGGAACGTATATATCAACATTCAAACAACTTAATAATTGCATTGCATACTAGACATGTTTGCTAGATCACACATGGTGATTACTTATAGGAGCATTGTTGGAAATTATGAAGAGGATTAAGAGTATGAAGGGTTAAAACCATCTGCACCGTTGATTAACAAGCTTCAAGGCACGATCGGCTCGCTATCTTTTAGACAAGTTTCTCCCCCTCTGATCTGATCGCGAATGCACTAAGGGGTTAGTGAGAAAATGCCTTCAGAATACAATGAAGTCTCTGATCAAGATTCGTTGTAATTCTCGGATGTGCATCGTCCGATCACAATAGGACACTTTGTGTATAGGACTGTGATGTCAATCACTATTGAAAGTCTTAAAGAATCTCTCTCACACAATCATATGATTTGGGTCGAATTTTGAATGCTTGAATTGATTGGAGTCTATTTATAGACTTACAAGTGTCTTTTCACAATAGGCATGTGCCTATTCACCAATAGACATGTGCCTTCTCACCAATATGCATGATCTAGATCCAATGGCTTGGATTTTAATCTGAAAGGGCATGTACCCTTTCACTCATCATCCAACAGGTGCAATCAAAATCCTATGGTCATGATTTAATCTATGTAGAGACACCTGTTCAGTTGACACCTTTCAGATCGGGTGCAACCTTTGAATTCATAAGGTATGTCCAATCGGAAATTCAACCCGAACAGGGGATAATCTGAACCATCAAACCAAATAATCAATCAACCCGGTCCAACTGGATGGGACAAGAGACTTCACAAAATACTTTCAACACAAAAACAAAACTAAAATCTAATTTATTTTGAAAATGTCCAACAATCCTCCACCATTTTCAAAGTAATTATAGACTCTATTAACATATAAAAATAATACAGTAGCGATAAATTAATTTTGCAAACTTTGGCATCATCACGACAATTCATACGTAGGTGATAAATGTCTTTTGGACTTGAACTTTCACTTAGTGTAGATAGCTCAAAGTTTATCAGGGTGCTATGATGAACGGATCTTGAACCAAGAGCCTTAGAGATAAACCGGAGACTATCACACATATTCCTTTTCCAGGGGATAGAGTTCTCCTTTAGCTTTCACGTTAATGGCCATGTGCAATATCTTGTTTCTTGAGTGCTCTAGAAAATAATCAAGATTTCATAGGAAGCGTACTGGCTCCCATACTCATCTAGGTAAATCCACACAGGTGAATCTGCGAGTCACATTTAAGGACTTATTAAGGATATCTATATCCAGCCTCTCTTATGCAGATCTTGACACTATTCAATGTTTAGGAATGAGGTAATTTCTAGTGTTCGACTAAACTATACATTTAACTTGTTTGTACCCATTGAACTTTGTCTATAATTTCAAGACATAAGTTGGGTCCCCGCTAAAGATGGTTGAAATGCAAATAACTCTAACCGCATCCTTGCGACGTCATATAGACCATTTCTCTAGCAAGACCTTTCGTTTAAAGGATTGGCTAGGTATGAATTCGACTTTACATAGTCGACCATAATTACTCCACTTTTGAGCAATTGCCTCACAATCTGATGTCCAAAACTCAAATGTCTTGCTTCCCATTGTATGTCTTACTTATAATAAGACTCTCAATAAGACTTTCAATTATTACACTGGAACACTCTAGTTGAGATTTACCTCAGCCAGTGTAAACCATTAACTTTATATTAAGGATCTATCGGAGTAGGGGCTGGCTTATGATCAAACTGACATATCTCCTTATGACTTTTTCAATACACTGTAATTGAGATAAAGTCAGTATATTCCATTTTCTTAGGATTATATCAGTCTCTCCTAGATCTTTCATATCAAAGTTAGAGGGCAGAAACAATTTTGTTTCCTCCACTACTTCAAGGTTAGTACAAAAAATAAGCATGTCATATGATAATATAAACATAATTGTAAACATGCTTATCTAAATTGTTAACCACAATATAACACTATTCGTCAAATTCCTCATCCTACTACATAGGAGTTTGCATCAGACCATATATAGCCTAGGAGAACAAATCCTAAAAAATGTGCAACATGTATATATGTGTCAAAATAATCAATGTCTTCCTTTTGAAGAGATTTCCTAGTAATTTTAGCTTGAACATAAGCAGAGCATTTACTAGAAATATCAGAATTAAATGTAGAAATTAAATCAAGATTAGACATGTAATTGTAATTTACAACTCCTAATCTAGCATGTCACAAAGAAATAGAGTCAAAAACATAAGCACGAGAGAATCCATTCAACTTAATCAAATCAGTACAAGATACCAAGTACAATGAGAAAAATCTCATTCTTGAATAAGATAATACTTATCCGACTCAAACAACTATGTTCTTTCCGATAACCATGGTGCGAAAGCTGATTTACCATATGTCCTTTCCGTCACCCTTCGCTAGTCTTGCATGAATGATTGTACTCGTATTGAGTCACCATCCATATTCAATTCCTACAGAATTGGCTTCGGACATTGTTGTAACGAGTTCTTCTTCATCGATTATATTCACTTGACTATCATGGGCTTCTTTCGAATATAACAGTGTAATGACCAGGTTTGTCACAGAAGTGACAAGTTCCTTTCCTTCTCCTGATATCTTACCTTTTTAAAAGCTTATCATTCTTAGGCTTAAGTTTGGTATTTTTTGATTTATCATCATTAACTATATTTGCTTTCAAATGATTCTCCTCTGCATTATCCTTCTTATGACGATTATGAAAATATTCCTTGAAACGACCATGACATTCCAGAGATTCCAAGGAATGACGCTTCTCTTCATACTTAAGCTTCTTCTTGTAGTTATTCTAAGCAAAGGTAAGTTTATCAATAATCACCCTTACTGGAAAATCCTCTACAAGCTCTATTCCAGCAATTTTAAGAATACTAACAATAAGTTGGAGTTCATGCACTTGTGCTAGAATGGACTTATCAGTGGTCATCTTAAAATTCAAATGACTACTAATTAAATTTTTTTGATTACTTGCCTCTTAAATACGGTACTTGATGTCTAAATTCGTCCACAAAGACTTTGCCGAATGGATTGACCGATGTGACCTGTAGAGTGAGTTGGAGAGAGCATTCAGGATGTGTCCTCTACAAAGGATGCTGTCTTCCTTTCTTTTCCTTCTCTTCTCTTTCAACTCGGGTGTATCGTCATCAAAAAAATTTAGACGCACTAGGTTCCGATGCATGACTTGTCGCGATGAACCTTCCATTTGATAGAAATAACTTGTCTAAAAATTGTTGGAAATTATGAAGAGGATCAGGAATATGAAGGGTTAAAACAATCTGCACCGTTGATGAACAAGCTTCAAGGCATGATCAGCTCGCTATCTTTTAGACAAGTTTCTCCCCCTTCGATCTGATCGCGAATGCACTAAGGGGTTAGTGAGAAAATGTCTTCAGGATACAATGAAGCCTCTAATTAAGATTGTTGTGATTCTCGGATGTGCACTGTTCGATAACAACAAGACACTCTGTGTATATGACTGACTATTGAAAGTCTTGAAGAATCTCTCTCACACAATCATATGATTTGGGTCGAATTTGGAATGCTTGAATTGCTTGGATCAGCAGTCTATTTATAAACTTACAAGTGCCTTTTCATAATTGGCTTGTGTCTATTCACCGATAAACATGTGCCTTCTCACCAACTTACATGATTTAGATCCAATGGTTTGGATTCTAATCTGAAAGGGCATGTACCCTTTCACTCATCATCCAACAAGTGCAATCAAAATCCTATGGCCATGATTTAATCCATGTAAAGGCACCTGTTCAATTAACAACTTTCTGATCGGATGCAACCCTTGAATTCATAAGGTGTGTCCGATCAGAAATTCAACCCGAACTAGGGATAATCTGAACCATCAAACCAAATAATCAATCAACCCGGTCCAACCGGATGGGACAAAAGACTTCACAAAATACTTTCAACATAAAAACAAAACTAAGATATAATCTATTTTGAAAATATCCAACAAGCACATCATGCATTCTTTAAAATTAGACCTTGCATATTTAGCATATCATAATCATGCATATTCACTCATGATACTGTTCACTCACATAATCTGTTTATATTACTTAATATCTCATCACTCATTATTTACTATTATATGGATTACTATTGAAGAGTGACATTGTCCCTACTTCAATTATAAACCATGTTAGACTTGTTTACTTACTGGCTAAGTGTAACTTACGCTTTCAAGCAACCATATTTTCGGGCACATTAGAGAATGGTGACTTGGACTATGGAGACCAAGCCATGGAACCTTGTTTTGACGAATCCGCTGATTTTATCGAAGAAGATAATTATGAGTTATATTAGGGATTTTACTCGTTTTTGCTGGATTGCATGCCAAAGCTTATTATTAGCCATTGTTATGCTACATTTTATTTAGGGATTTGATTGAGCATGAGACTGGGGATTTATTTTATTCTCACTGCTACGTTTTTGTTTGTTATGTTTGAGATGTAATGACTTAAAGTTTTGAATTATTTAATATTACATTATATCTCAATTATATTTTCACTATTTGGCAATGTATTGACTGCCACTCCCATGTGGAATGGGGTGAGAGTCATATTTTAGACTTCTTAGGGACTCCTCTGAGATCTCTTAAATTTGGGATGTGACAAAATCAATCCAAATGCATGTTATGAGATTCAAGAATTGGATTCTATCAGAATCCATAATCCGAAATACCTACCAAACGCCCCCTAAGGCCGTGCTAGGAACATTGGGTTTTAGAAGAATATAAATGATTAGTATTTATTTTTCAGAATCTGGTTAAGATGAGACATATGAAGAAAAGAAAATTAGATTTCGATGACTTTTGATGAATTTTCAGTGAGTTCAGATAATGTTAATTTACTACCAAGGAAACATAAGAGATGTCATGGGTTGGGTTGGAGTATTGGAGAGTACGCATAGTATTTATTTTATTTTATTTTCTTTAAAAAATATCAATCATCACGCGATCGTTAGGATCCTGAATTTAAGGACTTAACCAAATAAGTTTTCATTTGTACTAAGGTTTCTGAACAATAATTAGGTCCGTCATAGTTAGTATTAGAGTAGGTACTAATGATCCAGCGGTCTAAATAATCTCTTTGGACACGTGGCGTAATCCTAAAATGTGTATGTACATTTTTAAAATACAACTGTATATACCACATCATACATAAAGCAGTTACCTGCTCCCTCCACCAACTCTCGCGTGTGAAAGCTGAACAACGATCCGCTCCCTTATTGGGCCACGCCAGTTGTACTGATGGTCTTTTGGCCTGATATGAGATTTGCAGTCACCTCATCCTGATCAAGGGTTAAACCGCTGGTTAAAAGGTTAACTCCTATAGTGAATGAAACCTTACAGGAAGAGGCGGTTATTGTGCATCCTAACCAGAGGTTAACCACCCTGAAATGGTTAATTCGTTAAGGATTAGTAACCCCCAAATAGACTAAGGGTTAGTCACCCCTTTTTCACATGGCTAAAGGGTCATGTCTCCTTCGAATGGCATAAAATAAGGGGTAGTCAACCACAACAGACCCTGCATTTGGTTAACTTCGAAGAAGTCTTTATTAAACGAACCTCCGAAGTACGCTTTGCTCATCCCCAAGAAATACCTCTGGATGATAGCTCTACTAACTTTGAGGGAATCCTTGAAAATTAGTCCTTCAAAGGTATGTTTTTACCTTTATTGCCATACGTCACCTTCAAATGACAGTTGTGGACCCACGGAATTTACTTGTACACTTCACTTTAAGAGTACTTCGAAGGAAGCGGGTTTCTCTCACTAAAGTCTAAATCAAAGGCATTCAAATTGGTTACTTCACCCAAAACCTCGAAAGATCCCGTGGCAACCTTTCCTCATCAGGGATGATTGATCATGAAAACCGAATCACCCACCAAGAGATTCACATTTAAGATCTCTACATGGGCAAATTCGTTAAATATACTGATCACCCTATAAAAAGAATAAAGTTACTTCAGCATCTTCTCAAAGGAGTATGGATTAAACTACCAAAAGGGAGTCCTTTAGAAATGGACAAAGGCCTGAAGAATATTTGTAAAAACTCAAATGACTCACTTATGTAAAGAAGATTAATCCCCAATTCATCACGTGTTAAAACCTCAGCTACTTATATCTATGATGTATATCTTATCTGAGGGGAATTTCTGTCTTAGCAGGTATGGTTGTGATAAGAATGAAATGTTGCTTTATGAAACTTTATGCATGTAACACATGTCATTTAGTTCTTGATCTTATAGACTTTAGAGCAACCTATCACAAAGCAAGTTCACTTGAATCGAATGACTCACCACAATTTCCTTCTGGAAATAACTTAACCGTGTTGAAGACACGTATACTTGGATATGCATTGCTGCATGGAGATATTTCCAAGCTCCTCTCTGGACAATTGTCTAATTGACATATGTCATGATCAATAGAGGATGTTATTGGATGATTTCTCTATAAATAGCAAAGTCTGTCCACAAATCAGTTAATTCAGAAATTGGTAGACTTACTCATAATCTGAATAACTGTTGGAATATTGAAAAGAACCTATCACCTTCCATAGATACTTGAAAAATCAAGAGTGATAACTTATCAAAGAAATAAACAAAAAGACTAGTGTCCATCGAACACGGAGGTTCCCTTACTCTGTGGTGCGCGCTCTTATTGACACACCAGACATTTCAAACTTCCCTTCTTTTACCTTTTCTTTGTCTTATCTACATATTACATTTTGGGAGAAAAATGCTCTAAATAGAACGGTTGCGCGACAGTTTAAGCTATCATAAGAAAAACTCTTTGGACTTTATCTCTGTTGATGTTTTTGTATTAATGAATTCAAACTTTACTGAATAAAATATTCAAATTTTGAGTTGTTACAAATTCTATATCACCACTCACCAGTACGATGTTACAATTGAAACCGTGGAGGTAGACTGAATTAAAATTCCTTCTTATTATGTATGGATATGATGCTACATCATTATATATTAGTAGGTGAATGGAGCCGCCTACTATCAAGTTAATGTTGATAGAGTGGGTTGTCATGGACATCGACTGTAGAAGAGTGACGACTGCAGTAACAATAATTCATAACAAAATATGAAGGATAGATGGTCACAATCATACATTGGAAGCTCTATTAGACAATACTGGATAGTCTGGATCTCCTCCTAGGGATGTACATGCAGGCTGCACATGCCAACTGTTGTGCCTAACTTTCGAGCCATAGACCCGGTACAGGGCACAATTATTATATTGCCAAGTCAGGCTTTGTGCTTTGCCTATAAAGTGGCAAAAACCTGAATCGTGTTCGTGCATGGGTCGTAGCATGGGCCATGACCCAGACCTGGCCTGACAAGATAAGGCCTACCGCGCCGTGATTGGGCACGACCCAAATAGTGACGAGTCGAGCCGGCAAGTGTAGCCTAGCACATGCCTCGAGACGATGGGCTCCACTGCCTACCTATGTAAGGATCATGATTTCAACGTTCGGATCAATCTGGTCCATACTGAGATTGGCCATGACGGTCCAATCCCAAGCCACGATACAACTATTGTGTCAAGTGGCTTTGGATCAGACCGGTCCAACCGATATCGATACGGATTGGTCAGTACAATTGGTCCAACTGATCTAAAGTTTTTTTTTAAATTTATAAATGGAGTGGTCCATCATGTATCGACTTAGACCAGTCCAATACCGATCGGTCCCAACCGGTACCACCATTCTGGCGATCAGTACCGCCGTTTTGGCAACCGGTACTGATGATGAGCCAATTCGGAAATTGATTCAATCCAATCATATTTTGACACGTAGCAAGGCCAATTATGTAATTACATATCCAAAGACCATTTTTTGGTCAAAATAATATATTTCGAGGAATGCCCATTCAGAGTTAGTTATCTCGATATTTGCAATATATCTTG
>JAUPMG010270393.1:0-19428 GCA_031762675.1 Pachysandra terminalis
CCCCCTTAAGCTAATTTAAACACATAACCCATATTATATAAATCAATTAAATCAAACAATTAATTAAACAAATAATGAATAAAAAGGAAAAAAAAATTTTAAAGGGGTTCGGGTCACTACACCCTCTCCCTCTGTTCATACTTTTTTTTCAAACAAAGTATCACTAAGAAATTAAGCCTAAAATTTCAGAATTTGGGATTTTTGGTTAGTTCCTGACAGGGTCAGAACCTTTGAGTCATTGACCTTGATCTAGTTAGAGAGGATCAGGAACTTCATTCATTCACCCCTAGTCTGGTTAAATAGGACTAGGTCATTCCATCTATCCATCCGTATTTCGTTTCATTCATTCATCCTAGTCTAGTTAGATAGGGCTTGGACACTCATTTCATTCACACAGTCTAGTTAGACAAGACTTTGGCATTTTATCACTCATCCTAGTCTGGTTAGATAGAACTAGGTCATTCATTCATCCCAGTTTGGTTAGATAGGACTGAGGCATTGCATTCATTCAACCTAGTCTGGTTAGATAAGGCTGGGGCATTGCATTCATTCATCCCAGTTTGGTTATATAGGATTGGGGCATCGCATTCATTCATCCTAGTCTGGTTAGATAGGACTAGGTCATTCATTCATTCATCCCAGTCTTGTTAGATAGGACTAGGTCATTCATTTATTCATCCCAGTCTGCTTAGATAGGACTGGGGCATTGCATTCATTCATCCTAGTCTGGTTAGATAAGACTAAGTCATTCATTCATTCATCCTAGTAGGATCTGATAGGACTGAAGCATTTCATGCATACACTCCGACCTAGTTAGATAGTCTGAGACCATCATTGCAAGGGAGGGGTGAAGCTTGTTGTATCCTCCTTTCCCAAGGTTTCTACATTTTCAGGGACCTTCGACCTTGGAAAAGGTATCTTTAAGAAGGTTCCCATAATAAAAAAGAAAAAAAATAATAAAAAAAATTGTTTTCAATTTCTTAGTGATACTTTGTTTGAAAAAAAAATCTCTCGTTTTAGTTTTATAGTAGCATTCTGTTTCAATAAAGAATTTTAATGTTTCATTTCACATCAATATGCTCATGATAATTCAAATACATTTTCCAATGATACATCATGAAAATAATGCACAATCAAATATTGGAAAAATGGAATCTATGAACTTAGAGACTGAAAGTGACTCATAAAAAAAGTGAGAACTAAAAGTTATGCTCTCTTCAAGATAAAAGGGGAGAATGATATAAGGTCATCGTCTGGTCTTATCACAATGTGTTTGCAATGGATATAGACTTTGTTGATTAATCATTATGTTAGATAAAAGTAGAGTCAGCAGAAGCTAAGGAGTCTATCATGATTGCAACTGGGGCATTTCTATATCTAATTCATGACAATGGAGTATACCCCAGATCGATTTTGTTATAGGGACAATTGTATCAGAGTTAGGTGGTTGGAGCTTGAAACAAGTGGAGGAGCATGAACTTTACAAAGTGGTGATTCTATCTTATTACATTAAGAAGATCCTAGAAAAATTCAGATTGTCACAGGAATGGTTATCCAAAAGATCTTACATTCTTTAAACAGAGATAGATATTTTTCTTCAACTTATTAAACCGGATCTTTGAATGACATGTTTGCTTAAACTAAATATCACTTTGAAATGATCAGAGGCTATCTTTCTTTTGAACTTTTAAATGTTAAAATCTCTAGTTAAACCCTTTGAGCCTTACATTTCTTTCTTTAACCCAAACCGGGACTACCTACCCCAAACTGGGGCAAGGGTAAGAAGTCAAATCATGGGTAATTCTTGGGAACAATAGGAAATTCATAAAGTGAAGAAAACAAATGTTGGTTACTTCAAAAAAAAAATGAAATTGATTGCAAGACAAAGAAAAATGAAAAGCAAGGGGAAAATGATATTGGCAAAAGAAAAAAAATGATGATGAAAAATAAGACAAAATGAGATATCAAGTATTAGTTGGGAGAAACTGGAATTGCCCAAACTGGGGCAATTTTTTATATAAGGTCATTGGAGAAACGAAAGAATCCCTCAAGTCAAGCTAGACCCGGTCAACCCATTCCAACAAGAAATTTCTTTTGAACTTTATATCTTCCTTTCTTAAACCCTATACCTAGGCCTACATTTCGTCCTACTTTTAAGACCTCTTTGATCAAGGCAATATTTAGTGAGAGCCAAGTCTTAACCTGGTATTAATTAGTGATGATGGAATGTATGGTTTCAAGTAGCATGACAATCCGAAAAGCAATAGAGGCAAGAGAGCTAGTGATGGAGAATCAAACGGTATAAGAAAATGGAGAAGGTTTGTATGATCATCAGAATGTGGAAAATATGTGGAATCTGAAATTTACAAAGGTCGTGAGAAACGCTCAACGCAAAATGGTATAAAAAAAGAGCATTTACTATTTGTCAACAATCCTAAGTGGAATAAGTCAGATATTTGTGGTCAGAAGATTATCACATCTCAATTCATCCTCAGTGGAACAAATGGATCAATCCAACAGAGTCACTCACTTTTTCATCACTGACATTACAAGTTTTTAATCAGTTTAGTCTATTATCCTCTCTAATGGTTTGATTCGTCCAGACAAGACATTTTCTCAGATTCCCTAAAATTTAAGTAGATCGTAATAACTTTGATAATCATTGGGGATGAGCTTAAATGACTTTGATCAATGGAGGAAGTTTTTCAATATTTGACTGTCGAATTTGATTCTTGGTATTCATATGATAAAATTACCTTAACTATCTTGAGCATATTGATGTAAAAAGAATTTTGAAAATCCTTTCTCAACACTCACCTCTTGTTCAAGTGTGTATCACTCTTGTTTTCCTTCATCTTCCAAAGATATCACAGGGTGCAAAAGGTGAGAGAAGAGAAGATACAAGCACACAACCCCAATGGAGCATATCCTCATATCTTTGGAAGAACGCGTTTAGGAGATGCATCCAAGTTTTTCCCCCAACAAAGCAGCATGGAAAAATCAAATTCTCAAGAGGCGTAAATGAAGAGATGTCCTGAATCATCCCCAACAGAGCTATTTGAAGATGATGGAAGCAACAGAAGTCCTGAAGAAGTCAAAGAAGCAAAAGTGAAAAGCAAGACTAGGAAAAGAAGAATGTTGATTTGTAAGTATCAATCATGGCCAAAAGCGCCTCTGTCTCTATTGGTTCTAGCCTTACAAATAGGCTTAACCCCAGACAGTGATGCGATAGTAATCAATGAGGTTGGGACATGTCTAACCCTTTAAAGCAACCAAACAAAGATCAGACTCGATTCAATAAGTCATGGTCTTCGTCTATCTCCAAGTTCACGAGCTGAATCTTGCTCGAATTCGAATTCACCAGTCATAGGTTGAACTTCCTCAGAACAGATATCACCATCATACCTTTGAATTCAAGGCAAGGACTAAGTCCTAGAATACTTAAACCCCTTTTGTGGTCTGGGCAAAGGCTTAGCCCCCAGATCAATTTATTCTTTTACTTCAACCCCTTGGAAGTTCAATATTTGAAAGTCAATTTGATTTTAACAAGATCAATTTGTGAGCAGTGCAAATTGGGCTTATGTCTTCTTTTTTTTTTTTTTTTTTTGTCATTCATTGCTTGCGATTCTGACAAAGAGGGGTAGCTGTAGACACCCCAATTTGCACGGGAACAACTTTTTCTTGATCTTTGCGGCTTCTGGAGGCTCGCGCTAGGTTTTTCCTACCTCTCAATCATCTCTGAACTGTTCCCCAATCACATTGCCAATTTTCTCTGAAAATCCCAAAAATCATGTGAAATGACCAAAATACCCCTGGTAGACTCCGTCTAATCCATCTCAATCCCAAAACCATTTTTAACCTTAATTCTGAATTCCTGAGCCAAAATGCTCTCCAATGAGTATAATTTTTGGCTAATTTGAAGTTCGTTGGAAAAATGACAGTTTTACCCCTAATCCGATCATTTGGATCAAACAATTAAATCCGAGGGTCAAAACATTTTACCAACATCAAATTTGGATTCCTCATCAAAACATCTTCGAGCGACTGTGATTTTGTAAATTCCGAGTTCGGGAGTCGAAGGGTCATTTTTGGTATTTTTAAAATTATCCAAAAAGGACTGGGACGAAAAAATAATAAAAACCACTTTTGGGAGGAAATTGAAATAATTTAGAGAATATTTGAGGAAGATTTACCATGTGTCAAAATCCCAGAAATAAGAAAGAATTAATTTTAGAAGTTGCCATGTGGCAAATTCCCAAAAGAAAAAAGAAAGCTTTTAAATTCAAAAATAAATAAAAAAAGAGGGTTTCTATTCTTAAATAAATCATAAAGAGGAGTCTCTAAATTTTAAAATCCAATTCAAACAAAAAGGGGAGGTTTATAAAATTTAATTCAAATTGGGTTTCTAAATTCAAGGATCAATAAAATTCAATTCAAAAAGAAGAAGAAAAAAAAGAGGAAAGCTTCTAAATTCGAAAAGAAAAGAAATTTTTTATTATAAAAAGGAAGAGAGAGCTCGGCTCTTGGGGACACGATTTCATCATCTTCTTCCC
Source organism: Pachysandra terminalis (assembly GCA_031762675.1). Taxonomy (NCBI): domain Eukaryota; kingdom Viridiplantae; phylum Streptophyta; class Magnoliopsida; order Buxales; family Buxaceae; genus Pachysandra; species Pachysandra terminalis. The sequence goes on from JAUPMG010270393.1 coordinate 4,554, forward strand.
CGAATTCTCACCCTCTCAACTCTCAAGGATTTTTCTCTCTCCCTCTCCGTCTCTCCTTCGCACTCTCTTCCGGCAACGCAGCGCCAACGGCCAACCATCTTGTTCCGACATCCCATTTCTCCGGCGTTTTCCGGCGACACCCAAATCTTCTTCAACCTCCAATCGAACCCAAACCCGACAGGTTCCAACACCGACCAAACTCCGGCGATCCTTCTTCCATCAATCTGGTAATCTCTCTCTCTCCCTCCGTTCTTCTTCTGTTTTCTCCTATTTCTCTCTGTTCTCGCAGCTCTTTCTCTCTCTTCCGCACCCCGATCTTCCCCCGTTTCTCTTGCTACTGCTCTATGTAACAATAGCTACCCGGTTGAATCCAGCACCTTCCCCTTCTCCGTCCAAAATCAACCGCCCTCCACCATACTTTCCGCTCTGCCTCTCTTTTCCCCTGTTGCTACGCCCAACCCCAATTTCCCTTGTCTTTCTCTATTCAACCTCCATCACAGAACTGAACCCAAACCTGTAACCTCCATTAATACACCCAAAATTTGCAAACACCACTTCCATTAACGCATTCCAACGAAATCCATCTTCCAACATCATCACACGCCACCACCGTCCATCATCCCTCCGTCTCATTCACTCACTCCCTCTCCCTCTCTATTTCTTTCCTACTTCCCCTTTTTTCTTTTTTTTCCCTATTCCCCCTCTCTTCTTCTTCCCTCTTTCTTCTCCCCTTCTTCTGTTTCTGTGTCTTTGTCTTCATCCTCTGTAACAAAAACTAGAAAAACAATATAACACCCCACCCCAAAATAAAACAGAAATAACCAAAAGAACCCCTGAACCCAAATCCAACAACCCATATCCCCAAACCAGAACCGAACCGGAACCTAAACCAAAGAACCTAGAAACCAAGAAAAACAAGCCAAAAAATCAAACCGGAAGAAAACCAGACCCTAAGGACCCATTTGGCAACAATAAAAAAAAAATAGCCTAATCTTCACCTTTTGCCGCCACCTATCAAGTCGAATCATCCAAGGAGTTCAAAGTAGAGGAGAGCACATAAGGGATTGCAAAAGCTACCTAACCTTGGGTTGCTACTGGTATTTTAATTTATTCTTTTTTTTATTTTATCATGATATTTTGTTTTGAAAGCATGTAATGGGTATTTTTGTATGAATTTGATTAATGCAAAATTATTGTTATTTCTATTTGAATAAATTTGCAATGAATGTTTAGGTGCATATTTTATTTTGTATACTTATCTTTACAATTTTCTAGGATTTTATTTGTTTTTAGCTTATTTTGTAAAATTTTAATAAATGGCAAAATAATCTTTGAACCAGGTAACCGATTGAACCAGGAGTAGATGGGTGCCTAACACCTTCCCAACTCTCAAATAAACCCCCTTACCCGAAATCTGGTTATAACTTTGTTTAATATTTTTGCCTATCTTTGGAATTAACTAATAAACCATGGGTGACCATTCACACCTGAACCCAATGGATGGTGGCGAATTCATATTTACCCGATCGACCTAGGGTCCACCCAACCGTGGGGTGATCATAGTTTAGATATACTTTTCTTTCCTTTTCCTGTTGAATTCGATCATTCCAAATTTCTTAACCTTACTCTTTTTGAAAGTTCTGATGATCATTCAGCCATTTCCAAACAGAATTTAATTTGGGCCTCCTATCTGCTCTGCCGAGACCTGCATTTTTGTACTCTGGAGGAAGGGACTTCTGACCGCAACCAAAAGTGTGGCGTGGAGGTATACTTCCCAAATTTATTGTCTCGACAATTTGGGTTTGGGCAAATCGTTCCAGCTCCTGCTTTTGTTTCCCTGAACCGGCCTCCATACCTCAGAACCATTATCTCTTAGTCTGAAGATATCAACCATGTGAACCAGTAATTCGATCGTTCGGCCGCTGAGTTTTCTATTTCTCATTGTCTTAACAGTCCTTTATCCTCTCCAGCTTTCCATTCTTGGTGGTCTGGTTATTTTAGTTCTGCTTTTGCTTCAGATTTATCTGTCTACATATCTTGATAAATTGCACTAGCCGAATCGTCTCTCCTTCTTCTGATCGACCCTCCTTTGTCCGTTAAGAAGACCAACCCTAAGAAAAAGGGCAAGGCCCCTGTCAAGGCTCCCTCCAAACGTCCTCAGAAAGTCAAATCAGGTACCTTTTCTTCTATGAAATGAGTAATTCTTTTTGAAAAATGGGTTTAAATTGAACCCCAACAATTCCCATGAGCTTCTAAAAGAGAAGATGGACCTTGCATATGCTGAGAAATCGGCCATCCATGATGAACAATGCTTACAGGCTTGAATTTCGGCTGGGTCTCATTCTTCTGCGGTTTTTGAGTTAGACATGTCTCACTATTTCACACCACTACCTGATCCCCCACCTATTCCTGATTTGGCCCTTCGGATGGTTGAACCTCTGATTTCTCCTGCTTATCGGCCGGACCTTGTTAGTTTTAGTGGAATGTTTGCGCCTCCTGGTTCCTTAGCTACCAGTGTGACCTTAGCTTTGCCGTTGGCCAAGGATATGATTGGTATTATGATTTATCTTTCTCTGATGTTTGACTTTGTTGGAACTCTTTAATCATATGTCTTATACTTTTTTGTCCTTTTCAGCTAAGGTTTTGCCCTTGCACTTAGAAGATTTTCCGGCCGATGTCGCTTTTGAAGAGGAAGTTGCAGGGGAAGAAACTCTATTGACCCTCCATCAACCCAAGAAAAAACAACAAAGTCAAAGCTTAGGCCGACGCGGCAGTCTGCTCGTCATTTTGAGAGGAGTTTCAGTACAAAAGATCCCGGTTCTCTTATTGATCTCTCTGAAGATGACGCTCCTGTCGGCATTCCATTTGAGAAGAGACAGCCAGGGACGCTGGTAGCTGCTCCTTCTGCCAAGCGACTGAAGCAATTGACTGAGCGTTCACCTGATTGGGCGAAAAGTCTGAAGAGTGGCGGAGGTCTTGAGGACGTTGAAGTGGAAGTGACGGATGACTCATCTGAGAAGATTGAGACGGCTGCTATTGAGCACTCTGATGATGATGATGCTTTTGAAAATTACTTCCCCCTGTTTCTGAGAAGAGTCCTGACTATAGTATGCCTGTGCTTCCTGTCGACTTTGCCAATTATCTTAAGACTGTAGATGATTTTCTTCAAATTTTGTCTTCTCTGACCCTTCTCCTGGCTCTGAATTAGTTATGTCCACGGCTTTAGAGAAAGCCAAGTCTGAACTTAAAAAGTTGTTTTCACTGGAGTTGTCTGAGTTTGGAGACGATACGCACCTTTATGCTTTTCATGAATATTTTGACTTGCTTCGGTCGTCTAGCACGACTGATTCTTCTGTAATTTCTGCTCTGGTCGAGGTTTTGGCTTGGGTTCTTGGATTTTGATCGGCACGCTCCCAAGAAAAAGAAATAGATTCTTTTCTGCAGGATCTATCCATGAAGCTCAAATAAGTGACTCAGCTAAAGAACTCTTTTGGTGCCAAGAAAAAAGAAATGGAAGCTGCTAATATGGAGATCTCCCAAGCCCATCGACGCCTATAAGAAATTGATGAAGAGCGAAGGAGGTTGCGTGAAGAAAAAGACAGTTTGCTCACGATCGTTTCTGCGAAGAAGAACGCCCAGCGAAGTATAGCTCTGGCTCAACAAGGAGTTGCTGCTAAACTGCCAAAGAAAGTGGACGTTGTGCGGGCCATGAAGAAAAAGGAGAGTGAATGGATGAGTAAGAAGTAGCATGCAGTAGAGATGGCCGAGGCTCTAACTACTAAATTCAATGCTCTTAGGGACCTCTCTTTGTGAATCATTTATACTTTGGTTGGTCAGCTGAGCCATTTTAAACATGGTTTTTCTTTTATTTCAGTTTGGCTGTTAATCGGTCATATTTGGTCTTGAGTGACCATTTTTTCCCATGGTGATTTCTAGACCATCCTTGGCCATTGTACTTACATTTCCCTTGATTCCCATAAGGTTGGAAAAAACCTTTTTAAAAACTGATCCTTAATTGTTTTTTCTTCGGTCGATTCTGCATTTAATTGAATGGTGTATGACCATCCTTTTAATACTTTCTGGATCTTGTATGGACCTTCCCAAGTAGGTGACCACTTCCCATATATGTGGTCTTTCCGACCGATTGGTAATATGGTCTTCCATACCAAATCTCCCTCGGCAAAGGATCTTCATTTGACTTTCTTGTTGTATGATCTTGCCACCATTCTCTTTTGGGTTTGCAGCTCTTCAACAGCCCTGAACCTGGATTCGTCCAGGTCTTCTAAACCTATCATCATGGCTTTTGTGTATTCATCTAACGACCCTTGATGCTGCATGACTGTTCTCATCGAGGGGACCATAATCTCTAAGGGTATGATAACATCATGACCGAAAGTTAGAGCAAAAGGGGTAGTGCCCATACCTGACTTAAGGCTATGCGGTAAGCCCATAAGGCCTCTGACAAAGTTTTATTCCATGATCTTGGATTATCTTCGATCATTTTTTGTAAGATACTCTTTAAAACTTTGTTGATGGTTTCGGCCTGGCCGTTTGCTTGGGCATAATAGAGGGTTGAGTTGATGATCTTGATTCCATATTTCTCTACAACTCAGTTACCTATCCTCCAGTAAAGATAGAACCTTGATCATCAGTTATTGTTTCTGGAATCCCAAATCTATGGATGATTTGTTCTTGCATAAACTCAATAATATCTGATTGGTCCACACTCTTCATTGGTTACGCTTCTGTCTATTTGGTAACTTAATTTGTGGCCACTTAATGAACCCATGTAACCCTGATGAAGGAGGATATATCTTGCGGATAAGGTCCATGGCCCATCCTCTGAACGACCATGGTTTTATTATCATATGTAAGTCCACAGCCAGCACCCCCTGAATTGGGCCGTGTTTCTGACATTTTTCACACCCCATAGCGTACCTAATGCAATCCTTTAATATTGTGGGCCAGTAATGCCCATGCCTTTTTTTTAACCACGTCATCTTGATGCCAGCTTGGTGCGCTCCACATATCCCTTCATGTACTTCTGCCATGCTCAACATGGCGTCATGCGGATTCAAGCATCTTAGGAGCATCCCATCTGGACTTTTCCTATACAATTCATCGGCAATCATCATATATTTATTTGACGCGATTTTTATCTTCTTGTCACTCCTTATGTTAGGTGTCCTTAAGTATTCCATAAGTCAGATGCGCCATTCATCAGGTTGTGCTTCAATTAACATGATATCTAAGGATTCCATCCTTCTTTTGATAGATGGCAAGGACCTTTTATGGACCGAAATAGTTCTTTCGGTTGCCCCTTCTAATATTCTTAACCCTGATGCAATTTGAGCCATCTCGCTGGCCTCTTCATTTTGTTTCCATGGGCAATGGGATAATATTATATCATCGAATTTCTTCATCAGTTGACAAGCAACAACATATAATGGCATTGGCAGCCAGCTTAGGCATTTATACGTGCCCCCTAACGGGTTGATGAATAGTTGCGAGTCTCCTCTGATCAACAGCTCTTTCGCGCCCATCTCCAGTAAATTTCCATCTCTATAATTAGAGCTTCATACTTGGCCTGGTTGTTTGTGCAGGCAAATTCCAACTGGAAGGCATGTTCCTGTCTTTCTCCTCCTGGGGGTATAATGATTATACTTGCCCCCTTGCCGTTTTTGACCTTGATCCATCAAAGATTAATTTCCATGGCAGTAGTCTCACCATGTTTGATTCATACAGTACATCGGATCCCACAGTAGGATCACTAGAAGGGTGGTCGGCTAGGAAGTCTGCTATTACTTGGCCTTTTATTGCCTTTTGACGGATGTAGACAATTGTAAATTCTGATAATGCTATGATCCATTTACCTATTCTTCTCCTCAAATATGGTTTACTTTGCATATGTTTGATTATGTTCATTGGGGCAATTACTAATACTGTAGAAGTTATTAAGTAATGCTTTCAACTTTATGGCCGTGTAATACAATATTAAACAAAACCTTAAAATGGCCGTGTACCTCTATTCAACCGGTAACAAAAACCTGCTTAGGTAATATACCTCCTGCTCATGTTTTTGGTCGTTCTCTTGTGCTAAGAGAGTTCCAAAGGACTTTTCGGCCACTGATATAAAAGCTTTAACGACCTTCCTTTCTTTGGGGGGATTAATACTGGAGAATTTACTAAATATTCTTTGATGGCATCAAAATACTTTTGGTGTTGTTTCTCCCACCTGTATTCCTCTTCTTCTTTCAACTGTAACAAAGTGGAGAAAGATAAAAATTTCCCAGCCGAATTAGAAATGAATCTCCTCAAAAAATTGATTTTGCCGAGGAATCTTTGCAATTGTTTTTGTTAACCGGTGACTTTGCATCTATGATAGCTTTTGCCTTGTTTTTATCTATCTCGATCCTTCTTTGGTGTACCAAAAACCCCCAAGAAATTCTTTGTCAATACACCAAATGCACATTTTAAGGGATTCATCTTCAGCCTGTGTTTTCGCATTCTTTCAAATGAGGCTCTCAGATGCATGAGAAGTTCAGTTACTTCTACCGATTTTACCACTCGGTCATCTATATACACTTCCATGTTTTTGCCAATCATGTCATGGAAAATACTATTCATTCCCTTTGATATGTGGCTCTGGCATTTTTTAATCCAAATGGCATTACCACCCAACAATATAAGCTTGTTGCCCTCGAAATGTGATTTTTTCCACGTCTTCGGCCGCTATGTTAATTCGATTGTAGCCGGAATGGCCATCCATCAAGGATAGTACTTCGCGTTTGGCCGCTCTATTGATCAGCAAATCGGCCATTGGCATTGGGTCTTCATCTTTAGGGGTTGCCAAATTGAGATTCCTAAAATCAATACATACCTTGATTTTGTCATTCTTCTTCATGACAGGTACCACATTCGAAACCCATTCCGCATAACGGATTGGTTGAATGAAGCCTGCCTTTAGTAACCTCTCAATTTCTTCTTTTATTTTTTCCGTTACTTCGGCCGTCATTCTTCTGGCCGGCTGTTTGTGAGGTCTATAACCTATTTTTAAGGGTAATCGATGTTCAACAACTTTTCGGTCTAAACCAAGCAATTCATGATAATTCCAAGCAAAACAATCTTGGAATTTAGTAACTTATTCTATTAACTGGTATTTACATTGCTCGGGGAGCAAACTACTTATATAAACTGGCCGATGATCAGCTGTACTACCTAGCTCTACTTCTATCAAAGGGTCTTGTACTTCGGCCTTTATATCATCCATCTTTCCAGGAGCCGCTTCAATCTTTTGTATGGATAGCCCTTCGTCGTCCATGTCATCTTCCACAATACATCCAGTTGATGCAACTGAAACTTCTTCATCTAATTGCCTTTCATTCATATAGGTTTTTAGTCGTAACATTGTGGCCCTGACTATGGCCAACCTCTCTTTCTTCCTTTCCTCACTCATAATAGCACTTCTTCAATCTTGTAATCCCAACTTGATCGATTTAGGTCATGATCGACCGTTACTGAGAATCCTGTGGGTCGGCCATGCTTTTTGCTCATTGTGAATTTTACTGGTCCTATTTGTCCTCCATACAGGAATGCTTCGACTGAGTTAGAATCTGCCAAAAACGGCCGTCCGTTAACCTTGATGATTTCCACCTTATTTTCATTTTAGAAGATTAGAAATTGATGAAGGGATGATGGTATGCAAAGATTGGAATGTATCCAATCACGTCCCAATAGCACATTGTAACTTGAAGATAATTCCACTACGAAGAAAGCGGTCAAACCTTTCTTTCGTCCGATCTCTAACTCTACTGGTAATACTCATTGAGTGGTTGAAGTCACTCCTACAAAATTAGTGACCGTTAATTCGGTCGGAATTAGGTCAATTAGGGCCTTACCAACTCTTTTCATTACCCTGTTAGGTAGTATGTTTATGCCTGCACCATTGTCAACCAGGACTCTGGTGATAGGAATTACGTCCATGTGTACATTGATGTACAATGGTCATAAATGTTGAGCCATGCTTAAGGATGGCTTTTCAAAAATTACCTTATCAGCGTTGCCATCAAAATCAATCATCTTACTTGAGTAGTTGGATTCTAGTCCTCCTGGGCACTGGCTAGTGTGTCCACTATGTCCTCTTGGCCTTCCTCTTCCTCACCATCTAGTTCTTCATACTCTTCTTTCGCCTGGAAAGAGATGGGTAACATGAAAACCATGTTGCATTCCATGGTTACTGGAGGAAGTGATCCAAACTGGATAGTCTAACTCTCCTCAGTGCTGATTTTTTCATCTGGGAAGTTATCATTCATTAATAGCGACTGCTCTGAGGTACCAGTGCTCTGGAATTGTACCAAAAGCTGGTCTAATAACAACCCATCGTCTTCTTCCATGAAGGTGAGCTCCGGAGACATATCTTTCTTGTCCTGGATTTCCAATGGATTCACTTTCTCTGGAGCCATTGTTTGGGTTTTATTTCGTCCTTTGGGGTCTCTTGCAACCACCATTCCTCTTTGTTTCCTCTGATCGACCGATATTTCTCTGATGACTGCCTGCTCCCTCTGCCAACTCCTTTCCTTTATCAGAAAACTGAAGTAGTCCTCGATCAATATTTTCCTGTACCACAGCACGAAAAATAGCACAGTCAGTAGTTGAGTGGGTTTGTGACCCATGCCACATACAATATTCCCCCTTTTTCATTTCATCAACCGAAGGCACTTTATGTCTTTCTGGTAGTCAAATGAACTTGCCTCTTAGGAGATGGTAAAAAGTTTCATCGGCCTTTCATATATCAAAAGAAAATTTTCTCCCTTTTTTAGAGAAATTTTTCTTTCCTTCCATTTGTATACTGGCAATCTTATTCTTTAAAGTTGTACAAGTAAAGGGTTTATTGGATATTACTTTGGCCAAGGCTAACTCATAATTGGGATCTTGAAAGTAAGTCCCAATGGTGTTCATTTTTCTTTGACTCTCCTCTTGCAAAATTCGTTCATACATGGCCACCATGGTTGATAATTCGAAGAGATCTACGAATTCCATCCCATCGAACTTCTTTCAAAGTTCAATATCTAAACCATTCTGGGCTAGTTTCACAAATTCCGTTTCAGGGAGAACTATTCTACACCTATTTCTCACCCTTTTAAACCTTCCTATGTATCTATCTGTCATTTCATCCGGCAATTGCCTTAGCCGGGCCAAATCGGCCATAGATACTTTAGGCTCAGTTCGGTAAACTAGGAGTGGAATTTTTCTTTCATTTCTGCTCAATGTTGGATAGAATTGGGTGGCATGGTTATATACCAAGTAAATGCTTGGCCGGTTAAGGAATTCCCGAACAGCCTTAGTTTATGATAATCACTTGGTGATGGTTCCCCACATTGTACCGTGAGTCGGCCCACATGTTCGATGGTCGATTGACCATCTTCTCTTGAGAACAGTAAAAATTCAGGGATTCTATATCCCCTGGGAAACTCATATTTGAGATCTACCCAATCAGGGTATGGTTTACGGTATGACGGTCTGGACAACCGTTGGGCGGGCATGTTAGCCACTGCCTCTTTAACCCAGTGATATACCTGGTCTCTTTCCATCCCTCTAACTGGTCCGGGTACCTGAATTTCAATATTCGACAGCACTTGGTTGGCCCGTGCTAGACCGTTATGGCCGAGTGGCACATTTCAGTCATTTATTGGTCTAACCGGCCTTCGAGGATTGGGCCTGGCTGGTGGTTGTTCGACGAGATTAAATATTCCATTCTCGTTAATATTCCTCATGTCCAAGTTTCCACTCTCTACGGCCGAATTGTGTTCACGCCTGATCAAGGATTCCATCTCAAAAGGCATTTTAGTGAACCATTTCGCGATGGCCACATAAGTGCGTCCTTGATCCGTGCCTATCCTTATTAAGGTGTGGCTTATGCCTTATAGAGCCATTAGAACACTATTAGAATTGGATGGTGATCTTACCTTCGTAGTTGGGTTAGCCTGGCCTAGTGTTTCGGCCGGTGCGGTGTTACTTTCTAGTGCTTCCTCTTGGATAGTGTCCATTATAGGTAACACCCCTTCGCAATCATCGTCACCTGACCGTCCACCAGTTCTCGTTTTAGGTGCCATTTAGCTTCACCAGACGGGGTCCCATCGGGCGTGCCAAAAGATGTTAGTCCAAAAAACCAAATTTGCTCTCTTCCTGGTCAAATTGTGATGTATCTCTTTTGGTCGTGACGCCGAGGGGTTGCGGGTGTGCCAGAACTTTTACAAGTTCACCTGAAAGACAGGTAGTGTGAATCAAACTGCGTAAATTAGATTTTAATGTAGATCAGTCGAGGTGTGACCGATTTTGAGTTAGACGATTGTATGGCTCCCAATCTCGAAGGATCAGTTGCTAAACCAGAAATACTGATTTAACTCATCAACAACACTTTTATACAAAACAACTAGAACATGAGTTAAACCTTCTAACTTGAAAAGACAAGAAGTAATATGAACAAAGAATATACAAAACCTCTGGCGGTTCCTTGGGCTCTGATTGTGGGACGTGACTATACTACTTCACGGTTGCACAGATCAGCATGCAAGGGACTATCGAAAGGGTTTCCTTAAATCTCCCGACTGGGATTCCTTTGTTACCGACTAGAGGGATCTTCTGAGAGAAGCTTAGTTCGATGTAAGAAGTAGGTATAGTAGGATCTTTGCAGAAGCTAAGGATTAACTAACGATCACTAGGAATTAAAAACTAAGCTAATGTGCAGCTTTCGAGTTGATTTGCTATGGAGACCTTTTACGTTTTGGTCGATTATGTTTTAAAACCCCTCATTGCAACCGTTTTGACAGTTTATGAGTGATGGGTGGGTATTTCCCTACTTCTGTTGACACCTGGCCCACTATCAATATTTTTGTTTCCTTGCTGTTGGGTTAGGGTGCTGCATTGATAACAATCAGGGCCCATGTGTCCTCTTGTACCATTATGGGCCTATGCTGATCTTCCAGACTTATGCTCAATCGGGGCCTATGCTTAATTTGGTTTTCCTTTGGTCGGGTCTTGGCGGTCTAGATCCGGCCTAAACACTATCTAATATTTCATTGGGTTACATGAGCTACAGCATTGGCATTCCTTCTACTCCACTCATGAGCGATGACGAGGATTAGACTACTTCTCTCTCTTCGGATTTTTCTGTCTTGTCTTATTGTGTTCAGATACTCGGTTATTTTTTTTTGTTCTTCATGTACTTACGTAGTATTGCAATTATTTGTTTGTTCATGTATGGACGACTTACAGTTGATATCTTGTAGTCACGAGTTAGTTTTATTGCGTATATTTATTTTATGGTGTCTACTTTTATGGGGCATGTGTGTTGAGTTGGTTATTTTTCTTGCTTGTTTTATTTACCTTATCTTCACCGGCTTTGGATAGACCTATATGGCACTCCTTTCTTTTTGTCTATCCTTGGCTTGTATGGACTATGTTTGTACTGATAGTTATATCTTTACATAGTCTATACATTTTTAGCAGTGATCTTGCTTGTGTCTACACAGTTATATCTTTACATAGCCTATACATTTTTAGCAGTGATCTTGCTTGTGTTTACATGCATATTATTTCTGTTTGATCTTTACTTTGTGGTATGGAGTAGATGGCATGTGTGTGTTAGAAACTTGCATGAGTGGTTTATAGTTATATTTTCACTTTCTTGTTCCGATACGTGTATCTTGCCCTTACAGTTATATCTTGTTTAGATTCGCACTTTGTCATGTATATCTCATCCATATCACACACCACCCCCATTGGGACTGGGGCTTTAGGATGCCTAATGGGGTTTCACAAACCATTACATGATTGTTTATAGTTATATATTTTTATGCTCATGAGTTTGAATCTAGCACCTTATGCTTATTGCGTATTCTTTTGGTGTATGTCCCGAGGTGATTAGAGGTTGTTCTTGTTTGCATTGATATATCATAGACCTAACCTCTACACCTCACCTTGTGTATACTATAACCTAAAAAGCTTGTCTTGTGGTGAGTATACATAAGCATGTGTTTGCCTTGGTTTGAACTCATCTTCTCAGATTGGAGTTCACAAAGTTTGTAAACACTATGGGATTTCCCCCCAAATTTATACATCTCTTTGTCTATTTCTGACAAAAAGGAGGAGATCTAGGTACTTTACCCAACGCACATATTTGCTTTGTAGGTATAGTTATATGTTTTTGCAGGTATGTCCAAGTATGGGAGAATTGATTCAAAAGCTGAGGGGGAGCATAGAGCATTGCAGTGACTTGAATCTCTTGTGTCTCAATTTTTGTTTATGGATTAACTTGTATTGTATATCTGTTTCATTTAATTCATAGAGGTCTAGTATTGTGTGTTGTACCTAGGTTAGGAGTTTTTGTGACAAATTGACAAAGGGGGAGATTGTTAAAATCATAGGTATTTCCTAGACATTCCCTGTGTTTGTCAATATTGTGACATAGTTCTTGAGAGTCTGTAATCGTGTTTATAGAAGATCAAGAGTTGTGGATCCAAGGAAGCCAAAGCTACATCAACGCATTTATTGGTTTGCCCCCCTAACCAAGGTAAGTAGACACACACTAGACACCCCTTAGAAACACATGTTTATTGCATATTGACATGTTTCAAGGGAGCTTTGGGTGCCCTTTACCCATTGAGGGGCCGTTGAGGGGCACTCTGCTGACCTTGGCCATCTAGACTCATGTCTGGACAGCCAAGGACTGTCCACGGATGATCAATACCATTGGTGAATGGACCTTGCGAAAAAAGCTATACAAAGGATTAAATTAGGCACTTCCCAGGGCTCCAGTCGACTGACCAAGTGGTCCGGTCGACCGGGGGGTCTTCGATCGATCCCTGATGGACCGACTCATGTGTCGGTCGCACACCAGACCTGTTCTAGTCTGTGCAATCTGCACCTGCCCGGTCGATTGACTAAGTGGTCTGATTAACCTGTGAGGGCATCCAGTAGCATCCCGATCGACTGAATGGCCCTCCAGTCGCTCAAAATCCTATCTCGGGTTTTGACACCCTGTGGTGCACTAGTCGACTGATAGAGTTCTAGTCGACCGGCAGACCATAGGATTGACTGGTAGGTCATTTTCGACCAACCGAAAGGAACATGCTCATTTTAAATCTAAGTTGGTGGGACCCACCAGTCGACCGATAGGCGTGTAAAACATCAATTCTATAAATAGAGTTGGGTGTCTTATTTTCGGAAGACCCGCACAAGAATTCCCTCAGGACCTTAGATCTATCTTAAGAGCTTTTTCCTCATTCTTAGGCTAGAGAATTCGCATATCTCCATCTTCTTCCCATTTACATGGGCATGGCATCCTATGCCAATTGAATTGAAAAATCATTGAGAGCTTAAGTGCTTCCCATTATGTGTTGCATAGATTAGATCATCTCTCTCTCTCTCTCTCTCTCTCTCTCTCACACACACACACACACACACACACATCTAGGTTTGTAAGGCCCTTGTCTCCATTGAGAATTCATAGACGTCATCTAAAGCGAAGAGGAGCAAGGATCGTCAGCAAGAAGACGGGGATTCATGCACACACCATCAAATGAACTTCGTATTGGTATATCTATAAGAAATAGTATTTTATTGTTTTTAATTTCCATTAAAAATTGTAACGGCGGAAGGTTGCTGGAAAAACTTGAGAGGGTTGGAGGTAAGCCATTGAAACCTCGTGTAAGGCTTGAAGGTTGCCGATAAAATCTTCATACGGTTCGCAATTAGCCGTATTTGAGAAAATATGTAGTAGTTGAAATCCTTGAGACCGATGATCAGTGCTCAAGGGAATAGATGTAGGCCGAGGTGCCAAACCACTCTAAATCTCTTTTGTTTGTTGGTTTGCTTGTGTTTGTAATTTCTATAGCAATTCCACGAGAAGGAACCATCACATGCGAATTATTGTTTGATTTACATCCCTGTGTTTAACAATCAACAGTAGCATAATTAATTAGGTTTTAAATTGGGCCCTAATTCCACATATCGGCTTAAAACCTATTCCTCACGCACACGCACACACACACACATACATCTAGGGTTGTAAGGCCCTCGTCTCCATTGAGCATTCATAGACGTCATCTAAAGCGGAGAGGAGCAAGGATCGTGAGCAAGAAGACGGGGATTCACTCTCACACCATTAGACGGACTTCGTATTGGTATATCTATAAGAAATAGTCTTTTATTGTTTTTAATTTCCATTAAAAATTGTAACGGCGGAAGGTTGCCGGAAAACGTTGAGAGGGTTGGAGGTAAGCCATTGAAACCCCGTGTAAGGCTTGAAGGTTGCCGATAAAATCTTCGTACGGTTCGCAATTAGCCGTATTTGATAAAATCTGTAGTAGTTGAAATCCTTGAGACCGATGATCAGTGCTCAAGGGAATAGATTTAGACCGAGGTGCCAAAACATTATTTATCTCTTGTGTTTGTTGGTTTGCTTGTGTTCGTAATTTCTATAGCAATTCCACGAGAAGGAACCATCACATGCGAATTATTGTTTGATTTACATCCCTGTGTTTAACAATCAACAGTAGCATAATTAAATAGGTTTTAAATTGGGCCATAATTCCACATATCGGCTTAAAACCTATTCCTCACGCACACGCACACACACACACATACATCTGGGGTTGTAAGGCCCTCGTCTCCATTGAGCATTCATAAACGTCATCTAAAGCGGAGAGGAGCGAGGATCGTGAGCAAGAAGACGGGGATTCACGCTCACACCATTAGACGGACTTCGTATTGGTATATTGTCACGCCCCAAACCCGTACCCCAAATCCCTAGGTGGGAATGGCACGAATCTCGAGACGCGACCTTCGGGATTCATCTCTGAACCGCGGATCGATC
>JAUPMG010270423.1:0-19425 GCA_031762675.1 Pachysandra terminalis
CCGCCGCACCCCCTAACCTCATGGTACTGATCCAGCACAACAAGTTACCCATGACCTGGGGGTTGCTCCACTTCGCTTTGCCCCATGGGGCCTCTCAAGTCCCTCCCCCTTGGACTTAGAGACTAGTGAATATGAGCCACCCACTATCTCTAACATGAACCTTCAAAGCAGCATGTTGAGGTGGGTTTACTCGCAAAAAATCAGTACAATCAGAGCTTTCACGACTCACGAGGCCATAATATAACTTAAAATCAAGGGATGGAATTTTCTCTTTATCCTAGACATTGCAAAGTACTTTCATTAGCAAGTATGGAGGACACACTCCCTTGCTTCAAAGCCATTTTCTAGCCACAAGGCAGTGTTTATCATGCAGAATTTTTTACAGGTAGAACATTTCCCATGTAGTCTTCAATAGAACTCTATAATTGGACCAACACATCATCTTGTGAATTTTAAAATTCCCAAGTACAGTGATTTCTAACATATCCCTACATAAGAAAAGAAGTAAATAAATTAGCATTTTGCAATTTTTTTGCAACTCAATGAAAAAACACCAAGGGTTCCAATCAGATATCAAACAGATATTTAGTTCATCACAAACAGATTAAAATGGCAAAACAAGCTATGCTCAGGAGTTCGGATTGGAAACAAAACCTGAGCCAATGTTAACGCCTTTGCATCATGGGACTTCACGAGCTGATCATACTGTTGCTTGATCTTCCTCTGCGTAGCACTTGATGAAGATGTAAATGGATAGAAACAAACCAAATCCTGTTTGTCCTGTGCACCCAAGACCTGGTTTTCCAGACACCCATCTTCTCCAATATCCTCGGCTCGATAATTCTGCCTCTTCTTCTTGCCCCTCTTCTTCTTCTTCTTCCCTCTCTGTTCATCATTCCTCACACAATCCTCTCCGACCGAATCAACACTCTCCTTGTCTAGCTCCGACCCATTAGAGACCTGGTCATCACCGACGCCTCCATTACTCTTTCCCGACAAATGGAAATGAATTGAAGAAGCCAGAGACTCCCATTTGGGTGGATCCAATGCGAGGATCTCTACGAACACTGGATGGGTTAAAGGGTTCTGATAAGCTTCATGGGTTTGATGGATTTTGCTTATACTATCCGATAAAGAACGTGAAATAGCGTCTCTAGACAATTTCTCATCTTCCACCCCTGTTCTCTTCAACCTCTTATACAGAGCAACAAAGAGAAAACAGAGACAGACAAGAAATAGGAAGAAGAACAATAGAGAAGACATGGGGTTAAGTGATTGTTGCTGATGTTCGATGAAATATACAGAACTGGATGGAAGAAATTATAAGAAGAGCGTCGCAGTCGCCATGGAAACGCGTCATTACAGTGGAAGGTCACCGGAAAGAAAAAGGCCAATGAGAGACAGAGAGAGAGACCTCTTTTTTGCTCTTCCAAGTCTTAAAGAGTCTGCGGGACTATAAGAAGCTTACAAACAAAAGCTTACTGTAATTAAAATGCTTTTGAAGGTTCTGTTCTAATTCTAAAATTTCTAAATTCCTAAAGCCAAAGAATCTGTTTCTTTGCTTTTTTCCACCACTGTCTTACTTAACATAACTTTTGGAAGCCTTGTGCCTTGTGCCTCTTTTAGTAGAAGTATGGGAAATGTTATAGCAAAGGCAAGGCAGAATGAGAATGAGAAAATATCTCTTATCATCCAATTATCTCCAACCTTCAATTTAGATTTTAGGAATAATTTTTTCAACAATTTACACTTACCTCCCTCACATTTGCTTGAACCACGGATACCACCATTCAGTTTTGCCTCCCTACACATTTACCACCGTTAACTCATATAACTGTTAAAGTAAAACAATCCTTTGAATACCTATTATGTTCTTTTGACTTTAGGGTAAGAACACATTTACCATCGTTAACTTATATAACTGTCAAAGTAAAACAATCCTTTGAATACTTATTATGCCCTTTTGACTTCAGGTAAGAAATCAAAATAATTTGTCTTTTTTATCTTTTTAATTTTCAAAATGCTAGATGAAGTGCTAGGAGGAGGAAATGTGACAAAGAAGGGCAAAGATGGAGAAGAATGGCGAGCAACAAACAGTCTTATGGCCACTACATCGGTGTTGAGAGAGTGTTAGTACCTACAATGCGCATCAGTCGTATTGATGCTCCACGGTTGATTTCAGCCTTTCAGGTGGGAAATGAAGTATGTATCTTCAAAATTCTTTGAAGGAAGGAGAGCGTAGTGTAGCAGCCTCCATTAAAGAAGTAACGAAGCTTTTCTTGAAGGGTTTTGGAGAGGTTTGCAGTTGTGGTTGTGGGGATTGTTGGGTTGATAAGGGTGATTTGAAAAAGAATATGGTTTGAAAGGTGGATTCTGTGAGAGTAGAAAAGAAAATGAAAAATAAATAATCTTCAGAGAAACTTATCTGAGTATGGTTTTTATTATTTTGAAAGTTAGAGGAGAAGAGAAGAGTAACGATCGATTTTTTTTTATTTTTTATCTTTTCGGTAAGAAGTAACGATCGATTTTGGTTCTTTACCTTAAGTCAAAAGGGTATAATAGGCATTCAAAAAATACTTTTATTTTAATAGTTAAATAGGTTAATAGTGACAAGCATACAAGGGAGGTAAGTGGGATTTTTTAAAAATAAAGAGAGGTCTTTATGGTTCAAGTAAACTTGAAGAGAGGTAAGTGTTCACTCTAAATTTTTTGTTGTTACATGGAGACTGCTCAAGTATTTGGGAAGTACTGGTGATCCAGACCTCGACTTTGTTGGCCAAAGGATAAAATAATAATTTCACTTGCTATTTTGTTTAGCCCTAATTATAAGATATTTATCATACTTTCATAGCTATTTGTGTAACACTTTTATTTGGAGCTTTTGAGAATAATAGATTTGGGTGTGAATTTGTGAATACAAGTACTCTTATCGAACCACACGTAGTAAATTGTTGTTTTCCTTCTTTACATTTTTGTCATGGCAAATTTGTAAAAACATTCTTTCTATTGCAAAGCTTAAGAAGGATGATTGTTCAAAGCTTATGTATGGTTATAGGATTATATAAAAATTATTAAAAATTAAAAAAAGAAAAAGAAAATTTAGTTTTTAGTCCATGTTAACCAAGCATTCTTTTATTATTTTGAAACTCATTTTGTTACGTGCTAACCAAATACGACTAATAAACCTTCAAAACACCCAAAAAATATGAGAAAAATAGCTAAATACTTTCCTTTCTTAAAGACTTCGACCAATCAAACACACCTATAATGAATTAAGAGAATTGATTCCTAAAATGAGTTCCCGATCCAAAGTGACAACCGAAACCAAGCCTAAGTGCTCATAAGTCATAAATGAGTTATTCATAATTTCCGATTCCTAGATCATATAGTAAAGAAGTTGTTTTAAAATAAGTTTTACACTTAATCCATTAAGTGAAAGTTTCTTGACCAAACAACAATCCATGTTTGTAGTAAGTTCCTTCTGTTTTGGGCGGGTCTTTGGCCTTCATGAATGGAAGTAATTAATTCCTATTATAAATCCCTTTCCAAATCTTAAAGCTTCGGTCAATATTAAGATAATTTATAACATTAGCCATTCAACACTCTTTAAGTGGATATATGAAGAGGTCGTTTGGATTCGTCTTTGACTAATAAGCCTTTCTTAGTCTTTTGCACCCTCTATTGTCTCGACTCAGATGGCTAGAACATCTATTAGTCCCCTCTAGTAATGTTCGTCATAAAAAGGATTTGTTAAGTGGTCTCATGAGAGTCACAAGACTATTATGGACACATGGCGAGCATCAATACAAGAACCAGCAAATGTTTCACACATCTAGGTCCAGACGATACGGACCTGTCTTTTGCCATTCCTTGCAGTGTCTGGTAGGCAAAGGAATGGTTAAAGACCAATTAAAAAAAAAAACGGTCTTTGTCGGACCATAATCATGTTTTATACATTATTGGGCTTTGATAGGCCCATCGCTCATTCTGAGCCCAACCCATTGGTACTCTTGTTAAAAAAAAAATGCTCCATTTTAAAATCGGTCCGTAATTATCGGTCAAACCAGGTGAACAGCCATCCAGACTTAGGGCTGTCAAAGAGCCTAGCCGAGCTTGAGCTCTAAAAATTAGGCTCGCGAGCCGAGTCTGAACCCGAAAAAAAGCTCATTATTTTAATGAGCTTGAGCTGAGCCTACCCAGGTTCAACTCGGTTAAAGCTCGATATGTGATTATACGTTTATATTCTTATATCTTATATTATATATTAATATTAAACACACACGTTAACATATTATATTACATATAATAATAGTCATCAACTATAATGTAAATACAATTGTACTAATCTAAGTCTTTTACGATATCGATTTTTTATAAGCCAAACTTTTTGCGAGCCGAGCTTTTATGAGCCAGAGCCGAACTGGGCAAAGGTCGACTCAGCTCGGAGCCTAAAATTTTTTAACGAGCATGAGTCGAGCCTGAGCTTTGCTAGAGATTTACGAGCCTGAGCTAAGCTGGGCAAAACTTGTCTCGGCTCGGCTCGGCTCGTTTACAGCCCTGAACCAAACTAGGGGTGGCAATCGGTAGGGTGACACGCACCTGACCTGTCCATCCTATGTTTGGGCTGGCTTGGGCAAGGATAATTAGTTTGCAAAGTTGGGTCGAACTGAAATTTAAGGTCCGGCCTGGGGTTGATGTTAGATTGGCCCCACCCACCCGAATATTCCCTACCTAGTGCATTCGTATTACGAAAGCATATAATATATTTTAAGCTTATTAACTTACATAATTATCTTATACTTTGAAGTTTATTAAAATTTTGAATTGTCATTTTAACATCAATGATAGGCCAAGTAGGCCCGGGCTGATTTGGGCTTGGCAAATGATATCACGGTCGGGATTGGGCAAACAATGCTAAGTTCGAAACTCGGGCCGAGTCAGACTCAGACCAGCATAAACACATTTCTATTTAGACTTCAGCCCGACTTGAGTTCGGCCATAGCCCGGGGCGTTGCCACCCCAAATCCAAACATCTCAACGGTTTGGTTCATATTTGGTAAAAATGAGATGTGAACCGGGTAGAGCTGGCAAAACACAATCCAACCCTCCAACCTAGCTAAACGGGTAGGGTTGACCTGTTTATTAATTGGGTTAGGTTCGGGTTGAGGTTTTTCTCAACATGTTGGTAAACAAGTGAACCCGACCCAACCTGCCAAACTCGTGTGACCCGTTTATTATATTATTATTATTATTATTTATTAATTTAAAATTAAAAAACATTAATATAATAATAATAAAATTTTAAAATAAATAAATAGTTAATTAAATTTTAAATGGGTTGGCGAATTTGACCTGTTTATGGGCGGGTTAGGTTCGGGTTGAGGTTTTCTTGACCCGTTGACAAACAGTCAAACCCGTTGATTCCCCAACCCGACCCATTGCCACCTCTAAAGCCGGGTTGAAAAGGAATATTATGGTTTTTTTTTCTTCTATTTTATTTAATTAATTATGTCTCTAATTCATTTTGTGATTTACTTGATGATAGGAGGGTTTAAAATGGGTCTTGGACAAATCCTAATATGCCCATAAGTGTTACAAATAACAAGTATGAAGGGAGGTTATGTTATTTTAAAGGGAATATCTGTAATTTTATCAATCCTCAACGGCGGCGGTTTGTGTAATATACACAATATTTAAAAAAAAAAAAACCAGGGATAGAAAGCTTTAAATCTGCGTTTTGGCGGGTAGTCTGCTCGCTCCCTCTCCCTTACCGTCACCTTCTCTAATTCCTTTCGTGATGAACAGAGTAACAGAAATAACCGATCTATTCTCAAAACTCGCTTCAAAGCTCCAGAGCTTTCGGCTAACGAGCGACGAAGGAGATTTGGATTCCGCCATTACTTCTTTCAATCAATCACTCAATCCGAATGAGAGATCTAGGGTTAGGGTTTTGGATACTGCACTCTCCTGGATGTGCTTCAAAGCACCCCAGGTCTGTTTGCTTGGATTTGATTCAATAGAAATATCTTTTTGTCTAAATTGAACGGGGTTGTTATGTACTTTCTTCTCGTTATTGATGTTTAGGTCTTTAATTCAGAGATTGAATATGTTGTGAAGACGATTGTCACTGTTCTGTCATCGTCGATATCTTGCAAGGTCATTCCGTTTCAAAGAGAGGAGTTTTTGCAGATTGGAAGTTCGATTTCTACCCAGGACTGTGTGGAACTGATTGAAAGGTGCACTTTTGTTCTAAAGAGACTGGAAGAACATGGTGGGTTTTTGGAGGTACCATTTGTTTTATCATTTATGTGGGTCTCAAGCATATGGATTTGTTATGGTGTTTGAATTCTCAGATTTGGACACTACTTATGAATCATTATTGTTTATACTTCAATTGTTTGACTTTACACATCTAGTAATGGAGTGCCATCAGTCAGTCAGGTCGTGTACTGAAATTCCGGCTTGGAAATTAGAGTTTTTTAGCCTCATAACACACACACATACCCAATAATCAATCATCTTTTTGCAGTCCTTATGATACTAAGATGAGCTACAGCAAATGAACTATTCTAGATAGAATATCCCAAATTATATGTAGGAAGTAATAGGAAGAGTTCTATTCTGCACTTGATTGGTGACTACCTCTAATCACATTTGTTCGGTCTATCTGTTAGATAAGGTAAGCTCATATTCTGCCGATTCTTATTTTTCTCAATCAGATAAAGAATAACGATCTAAACCTTACCTTACAGGAATCTATTTTTATCCATCCAACAAAAAAGAAAATTGTTTTTTTTTTTTGAATCTATCTTTCTGGTTTAAATCATTGATGATTCCATTGGAAAAGTAACATGGATTTCTCTTGCCTTTGATGAACTATGATGATTAAATTCGTGTCTCTTTAATCAATGAGATTCCAGTCAAAATTTCATGAGTTAACTTTCAGCTTTTCACCAATAGTTACTAGTTCTGTGATATTCTGTTTATTTCATTTTTCATTTTTTGTTATTTATTTTTTGTTCACTTCATTCATAGTCAAACATCTTCACTAAAGGAATGACTTCCAGGGCTGATTCCGAAATCCATAAAAGCACAGCTATTCTATTTTTTTTTTCTCTTCATTCGTAGGCAAACATATCCACTAAAGTAATGACTTCCAGGGCTGATTCCGAAATCCATTAACTGATGTTCAGAATACAGAACAGCTATTCTAAGAGAAAATGCAGAAGCTTTATATGTTAATCTGTTATAAACCCTGAGACAGTACTTTAACTCGACTTTTTCAAAAGCTTTCAACATATTGCATATATCTTCCAGTATTATTTGGACATTTTAAGAGCTTCATGTGATTTTCACTGCACAATTTCCATTGCCTGAGCATCATTTTCCATGTTCCAACTCTATCTTCATTCAGATCAAATCTCTTGCTTGATCGATTCACTTTTTTTCCACTGTTTTCTGTTGTATAGTCTGTTATAATTTCCCTATTAGAGAGTAATGAAAAGGAAGATCAACTACTACCAGCACATGAAGAGAATCAATCTAACACATTATTAATCTAACTGATGCTGAGAAACAATGTGTGCTTATCCAAATACATAATGCTTGCTAAGTTTTATGGTGCATTTTTGTATCTCTTCTTTTTTCCATCAACATCACAGAATTGGAGTTTCAACTGTGCAATATGGCAAGAGAAGTTTTGCTTTCTAGATATATTGGCTTTTTTCTTTTTCCTTCTATTGCATGTTTGTTACCATAATATGAAATTTTGCTATTATTTTTCCATGAGTTTTGAAAATGTTTTTGACCTCAAACAATTCATTTACCTGCAAAAAGGAATGGTTCACATGTCTAATGGTTTGATGGCTGAGTCGATTATCTGGCTCATGATGCCATATATACTTTTTAAACAAACATACAAATAGATAAGAATTAGATTATAATTTGGTAATACTATAGACTATTCTAATGTAGTGCATTAAACGAAAAGAGATAACACACACACACACACACACACACATGTGTGTGTGTGTGTGTATTATAAACAAGTAGAAACTTTTCAGAAGTCATAACACAGAGATATCAACCTAGCTTTCTTTCAAAACTTTCCATTTCAATTTGTGGATTTAAGTGTCAATGGTACCAATATGTATTTACCAGTATGCAGTACGCCTAGGGAGGTGACACTATTGCGATGTACATGGTTTTGGTCTGGTTTCAACCTTTGTCTAACATATCAATATTGGGGATATATACTGACTGATATGTATTAGAAGTAGCCAATACCAAGTGAATCAAGAGAAATATATATCTGGGTTTGAAAAAACTTTGTTTTCTTCACTCTTATACCTCCTACATACCCCAAATCCAAATCCCTCATTCCTATCTTAGTATTTCACATTTTCTCTTGAAAACAATGATTACAACTACATTTCAAGCATGCCTCCTTTTCATGATTTTTCCAACACCAGGCCGAATTTGGGGTTCCTTTTCCCCCTTACCCTTTTTAACTCCCCAATATGCTTCTGTTATCAGCTTTTTTAGCTATCTTATTCTTTTGGTATTTTTTTCTCAAATCATCCACTGGAGAATTGAATTAATACTTATTTATCAAAATAATAAAGTGTGGGCCAACTTTAGGGATTCTTTATTGGAGAGGTACGTAAGTTCATTTTTCTTCCAACAATTATGCTTACATTGTTTAGAAATAAGTATTGAGGTGCTTAAAGCATTATTTGGTTTTATTTATTTTTTTAATACAAAGATATAAGTTGTAAACAACTTTTTACTCTACGTAGGGCTGTAAAGGAGAAGTATCCAGTCAACAGATTAATATAGTCTAACGAGATTCTAAAAGGGAGGAATTCCCAGTAGATAGAATAAGTTTTAATGGTCAGACTCAAATGTCTTCCTCCAAGCTAACTAATATCAAAATACCCTTCTGAATTTTATCTTCATCAAGTAATGAATCATTTGGTTTAGGTTTAGTAACATAGTTTTGACTATCAGATTGTACATTGCTAGAGAAATTCTTTGCCTTCTCTTTTTTGGTTACCTTATCTATTAATTTGCTGATTTTAGATTCAGTGGATAAATTCTTTGTGATTCTCAAGAACTGCTTACCTGAGTTTGAAGTGAAAATTCAAAACAACCTTCTAATACTGCAGGTAGGCTTTCCAAATTACTATTATGTGCTGTTCTAAGAGTGGCAATAACCACATCTTCTTATCAGAGTATGTTCCCATTGGCAATCTTTCTGAATGTAAACTTAATTGATGGAAGGTATGCTGTTGTTTCGAAGCTGCACTGCCTTTTGCCAAAAGAGATCTCTATCAAGAATCATGAAATACCATTGAGGTATGCTCATAACCTTGTACATCTTTATAAAGAAGTCGTACCATGGAGCAAGTTTTAAATGTTGATTTCACTGATATTTCATCACTAGGTCCAGGGACAATTTTACTGAAAATTTTGAGAGATTTTTGTTTTGGCTGACTTTTTTGCCAGATAAGAGAAAGATTGGAGAAAAATTAGGAAAATTTCAGAAAATTTCAATTAAACTCCAGGGACCACTAAATGATATATGAAATACAGAACTAACTCAAAATATACATAATAAGGAGCACACATTTAAGAAATTAAGATACATGTTGCCAATATGAATTCGTATAGGAATATAAACTACCATCCAAAACAATTACATATAGTAAAAACAACATAGAAGCAGCAAATATGAATGTAATATCCAAATACGTGATCTAAAATGTCTCAATCACTAGGTCACAAGTTACAACCAGATACAATTTCAGGCAGGCTCAAAGTCATACTTCCCATCCTGAATAAAATAACCGACATACTCTTCTGGATATATGCAATAGCTTTTCTGTCGCACATATCTATTCTAAGTATTTTCTAAAATCACTCAACTTCTAATTATTTCATCAATAACAATTAAAGTAAATATCCTATCAAAAATTTTTCTACTCACATATTGTTTAGGCTTTACTTTACCACATATATGATATAACAAAGCCTCCTAGCGAGACTTTTCTGGAAAAACTGCATAAACAATTTCTTATCCATTCCCAACTAGAACATATCTCCACAATCCACTATCGAATGGGTTGAGGGCATCCCTTGACTTATCCGTCGCACATATCTATTCTACGAAATTTCCTAATTTAAGAAAATCTTGCCATTTTGTTTTTTTCCTCTCAAATTTGTACTGTAAACCTTCACCTTCGTCAAATATTTTGCTTCTCACCAACCAATTGCCAAACTTTTTCTTGAAAATGACGAATATGCCTTGAGATATTATCTTTACGAGTAAAAAATAAAAATTTCACACTCACACATTTCAAATTTTTTTTGATCAATAAAGTGTGAATAAACATTCGCACATCACAATTTTTTGTGATCAGTAATTTTTTTTTTATCAGTAAAGTGTGTATAAACACTCACACATCACATTTTTTATATTTATCAGTAAAGTGTGTATAAAAATTCACATTACACAAAACTTTTTTTTATCAGTAAAGTGTGTATAAACATTCACAAATCACATTTTTTTTTTATCAGTAAAGTGTATAAACATTCACACATTACAAAAAAAAAAAAAAAAAAAAAAAAAAATTGATCAGTAAAGTTTGTATAAACATTCAAACATCACAAAAGCTTTTTCTTTTATCATTAAAGTGTGTATAAACATTCACACTTCACAAAATTTTGATCAGTAACATGTGAATAAATATTCACACATCACAATTTTTTTTATCAGTAAAATATCTATAAACATTCACACATCACAAAACCTTTTTTTATCAGTAAAGTTTGTATAAACATTCACACATCACAATTTTTTTTATTAGTAAATTGTGTATAAACATTCATACATCATAAAAGAAAATTAACAGTAGAATGTGTATAAACATTTACACATCACAAAACAATTTTTTGCTCAGTAAAGTGTATATAAACATTCACACATCACAATTTTTTTTTTTTTTTTTGATTAGTAGAGTATGTATAAACATTCAAACATCACAAAATTTTGATCAGTAAAGTGTATAAACATTCACACATCACAATTTTTTATTTAGTAATTTTTTTTTTGTTCAGTAAATTGTGTATAAGCATTCAAATAGCACTTTTTTTTATTAGTAAAGTGTGTATAAACATTCACACAACACAATTTATTTTTTTATCATTAAAGTATATATAAACATCTAGATTTCACAAATTTTTTTTGATCAGTACATTTTGAATATATAAACGTTCAAACATCATAATTTTTTTATTAGTAAAGTGTGTATAAGCATTTACATATCACAATGTTTTTTATCAGTAAAATATGTATAAACATTCACACATCACAATTTTTTTATTAGTAAAATGTATAAATATTCACACGTCACATAACTTTTTTCTTGACGAGTAAAGTGCATAAACATTCACACATCACAAGTATTTTTTTATCAGTAAAGTGTAAATATTCAGACATTACAATTTTTTTATCAGTAAAGTTTATATAAACATTCACACATCACAAAATTTTTTTTTTTATCAATAAAGTTTGTATAAACAATCACATATCATAATAGTTTTTTGATCAATCAAGTGTATAAACTTTCACACATCACAAATTTATTTTTAATCAATAAAGTGTTCATAAACATTTAAACATCACAATTTTTTTATCAGTAAAGTGTGTATAAACATACACATATCGCAAAATCTTTTTATCAGTAATATATGTATAAACATTCACACATCAGAATTATTTTTTACATTCACATTAAAGTTATCAAAACGCCTAGGCGAGAGACCTGGCCATCGCCTAGGCGACATTGTTTAAACAAAAAGAGCTATAATAAATAGATGCCATTCGTATCATTTATAGAAATGGAATATGCCACTATTTGAAATAGAATTTAATAATTTTACAATTCAGACAGTTAGAAACAAATTAATAATTTTTTTGATAAATTATAACATAATTAATAATTTCATAACTCAGATCAGATATTTAGACCTAGAAATTAAATTCAGAAAATAGAAGAAGCAAATCAAAAAAACAAAACAGGGGTAGTTGGCGCAATAGGAGGAAGGGGAGAGTTTAGGGGGAGAGAGATAGAGAGGGGAGGGAGGGAGGGAGGGAGGGAGAGTGAGAGAGAGAGAGGACTTATCTAGTTTGTCTCATGTTCAAGCTCTAGTGTTTAACTATTGAACTTCAAGTCTTCAACTCAAAAAGCTTATTGTCTTATGTAATTAAGACCTTTACACCTTCAATTTAACCGGTTAAAAAGAAAACATAAGTAAACTTTAAATAATAAACTAATCAGAATAAAAGTAATTAATAAATTAAAATATAAAAATACAATTAATCAATTTTACAACTTGGGCGACCACTCGGCCAAATTAGGCGGTCACTTGTGGCCTAGGCAGTCACCCACGTTTCCAGGCACACTCAGCCTAGGCGGGCATCGCCTGGACCTCTGATAAAACGCCTGGTCGCCTAGGCAACCGCCTTTAATAACACTGATTCACACAATAAAATTTTGATTAGTAAAGTGTGTATAAACATTCACACATTACAATATTTTTTTATCAGTAAAGTGTGTATAAACATTTACACATCACAGGTTTTTTTTTATCAGTAAAGTGTGTGTGAACATTCACACACATTACAAAATTTCTTTTTTGATTAGTAAAGTGTATAAACATTCGTACATCACAATTTATTTTTGATAAGTAAAATGTGAATAAATATTCATACGTCACAAATTTTTATTTTGATCAGTAAGGTGTTCATAAACATTAACACATTACAAAAGCTTCTTTTTATCGGTAAATGTGTATAAACATTCACACACCACAAAACGTTTTTTTATTAGTAAATGTGTGTAAACATTCACACATCACAAAAAACAAATTATCAATAAAGCGTGTATAAACATTCAACATCACACTTTTTTTTATTAGTAAAGTGTGTATAAACACTCACACATCACAAATTTATTTTAATAGTAGAGTGTGTACAAAACATTCAGACATCACAATATTTGTTTTTACATTCACACATCATATAATTTTGATCAGTAAAGTGTATAAATATTTGCACATCACAGTTGTTTTTTTTTTAATCAATAAAGTGTGTATAAATATTCACATATCATAAAAGTTTGACCACTAAAATGTATATAAACATTCACATCAAAAAAAAAAAAAAAACTTTTGCTCAAAATGTTTGTATAAACATTCACCTCACAATTTTTTTTTGATTAGTAAAGTGTATGTAACATTCACACATAACAATTTTTTTTTATCAGTAAAGTGTATAAATATTCACTTATCACAATTTTTTTTTGTGTATAAACATTTACAGATTACAACTTTTTTTTTAACCAGTAAAGTGTATAAAAACATTCACACATCACATTTTTGTTTTTATTAGTAAAGTGTATAAATATTCACACATACTAATTTTTTTTATCAGTAAAGTATATAATAACATACACATTACAAAATTTTTTGATAAGTAAAGTTGTGTATAAACATTCACACATCACAATTGTTTTTATCAGTAATGTGTATAAACATTCAAACCACAATTTTTATTTTTATCAGTAGAGTTTGGATAAACATTCACACATCACATTTTTTTTATCAATAAAGTTTATAAACATTTACACATCACAATATTTTTTTGATCACTAATGTGTGTATAAACTTTCACACATTACAAAAAAAAATTTGATCAATAGAGTGTATAAACATTCACACATCACAAAATTTTTCTTTAATCAACAAACATTCACACATCACAAAATTTTTCTTTGATCAACAAACATTCACACATCACAAAATTTTTCTTTGATCAACAAAGTGTCTATAAACATTCACATCACAATATTTTTTGATCAGTTTAGTGTGAATAAACATTCACACATTATAAAAAAAAATTATTAGTAAATCTTGTATAAACATTCACACATCACAATTTTTTTTATCAGTAATGTGTATATAAACATTTTCACATCGAAATTTGTTTTTTTATCAGTAGAGTGTTTATAAACATTCATACTTCACAATTTTTTTAATCAGTAAAATGTGTATAAACATTCACACAAAAAACTTTTGATTAGTAAATTGTATATAAACATTCTCACATATTTGTTTTTGCTCAGTAAAGTTTGTATGAACATTCACACATCACAATTTTTTTATCAATAAAGTGTGTAAAAATTACACATCACAATTTATTTTTTTTATTAGCGAAGTGTATAAATATTCACACATTACAATTTTTTAATTAGTAAAGTGATTATAAACATTCACACATCACAACTTTTTTTTTCTCCGTAAAGTCTATAAACATTCACGCATCACAATTTGTTTTATCAATTGTGTGTATAAACATTCACACATCACATTGTTTTATCAGTAATGTGTATGTAAACATTCACACATCACAATTATTTTTTAGCAGCAAAGTTTATCAGTAAAATGTGTATAAACATTTACATATCACAATTGATTTTTGATCAATAAAGTGTATAAACATTTATACATCACAAAATTATTTTTTGGTCAGTAAAGTGTGTATTAACATTCATATATTACAAAAGCTTTTTTTTTTTTTATCAGTATAGTGTATATAAACATTCACACATCACAAAAAAAAAAAAATTAATCAATAAAGTGTATAAACATTGACACATCACAAATTTTTTTTTATTAGTAAAGTATATATAAACATTCACACATTACAAAGCTTTTTTTAATCAGTAAAATGTATATATACATTCACACACCACAATTTTTTTTATCAGTAAAGTGTGTATTAACATTCGCACATTGCAAATTTTTTTTTATTAGTATAGTGTGTACAAACTTTCGCACATCCCAAATTTTGTTTGATTAGGAAAGTGTGTATGAACATTCACATATCACAAAAGTTATTTTTTTTAATCAATAAAGTGTGTATAATCATTCACTCATTACAATTTGTTTTTGATAATTAGAGCATGTATAAACATTCATACATCACAAAATTTTTATTTTGATCAGTAAAGTGTGTATAAACATTAACACATCACATATATTTTTTATCAATAAAGTGTATAAATTTTCACACATCACAAAATTTTGTTTTTTGTTCAGTATAGTGTGTAGAAATATTCACATATCGCAAAAGTTTTTTTTATCAATAAAATGTGTATAAACATTCACATGTACAAAAAAAATTGATCAGTAGTGTCTATAAACATTCACAAATCAACAATTTTTTTATCAGTAAAGTATGTATAAATATTCATACATCAAAAATTTTTATTTTGATCAATAAAGTATGTATAAATATCATACAACACAATTTTTTTTTTTATTAGTAAAGTGTATAAACATTCACGTGTCACAAATTGTTTTTTTTTTACATTAACACATCCCAAAATTTTGATCAGCAAATTGTATTTAACCATTCACACATCAGAAAATTTTTCTTTGACATTTATACATTCCAAAATTTTGATCAGTAAAGTGTGTATAAACATTCACACATCACAATTTTTATTTTTTTATCAGTGAAGTGCTTATAAACATTTACACATCACAATCTTTTTTGATCAATAAAGTGTATAAAATTCACACAGCACAAAAAAAAAAAAAAATTGATTAGTAAAGTATTTATAAACATTCACACATCACAAAACTTTTTCTTACAAGTAAAGTGTGTATAAAGATTCATACATCATAATTTTTTTTTATCAGTAAAGTGTGTATAAACATCCAAATTACAATTGTTTTTATTAGTAAAGTGTATAAAAAAATCAAAATTTTTTATCAGTACAGAATGTATAAACATTCACACATCACAAAATTGTTTTTGATTAGCAAAGTGTGTATCAATATTCACACATCACAAATTTTTTTATCAGTAGTGTGTATAAAAATTCATGCATCACAAGTTTTTTTTTAATAAGTAGAGTATTTATAAACATTCAAATATCAATCAATTTTTTTTTTATCAAAAAAGTATGTATAAACATTCACATATTACAATTTTTTTTTTTTATCAATGGAGTATAAATATTCACCCATCACAATTGTTTTTTATCACCAAGTTTTATAAATATTCATACATCACAGAAACAATTTGATCACTATTGTGTATAAATTTTCACACATTTTTTTATCAGTAGAGTGTATAAATAGTCACAACACATTTTTTTTTATCAGCAAATTGTATAAACATTCAAACATAAAAAAAAAAAATTGATCAGTAAAGTTTGTATAACATTCACACATTACAATTTGTTTTACCAGTAGAGCGTATAAATATTTCACATCACAATTATTTTTATTAGTAAAGTGAATGTAAACATTCACACACCAGAAAATGGTTTTTTGATCTGTAGAGTGTGTATAAACATTCACACATTACATTTTTGTTATCAATAAATTGTGTGTAAACATTCACTTCACAATTTTTTTTATTAGTAATGTGTGTATAAACATTTACATATTACAGTTTTTTTTTTCATCAGCAAAGTGTGTAAACATTCGTACATTACAAAATTTTGTTTCGATTAGTAAAGTGTATATAAACATTCGCACATCACAAATTTGTTTTTTATTAGTAGTGTATAAACATTCACACGTCACAATTTATTTTATCAGTAAAATGTATAAACATTCACACATCACAATTGTTTTTTATCAGCGAAGTGTCTATACGTTCACACCTCACAATCTTTTTTTTGATCTATAAAGTTTGAATAAACATCCACACATTACAATTTTTTTTTTGATCAGTAGATTGTGTATAAACATTAAAACTTCACATTTTTTTTATCAGTAATGTGTGTCAAGGTTATCAAAACACCTAGGCGAGCCCGGGTGATAGACTTGGCCATCGCCTACGCGACATATAAAAAAAATAATAATAATAAATTCCATATATATCAGAGTGGGAGGCTATTGCCTCAACTTAGAAAACAGAAAAAATGCACAGAAAAAAAGGGGGGAGGGAGAGAGAGAGAGAGGCTTCACTTTGCACAGAAAAAAAGGGCCGAGAAAGAGAGTTTCTGTGTATAGAAAAAAAGGAAAATAGGGGCAGAAAGGGAGGCTCCACACAGGGGCTGAGAGAGAGAGAGAAAGAGAGAGAGAGAGAGAGAGAGAGAGTTGCTGTGTACGGTAAAAAAAACAAGGGCTGAATGAAGGAGATGTGCACAGAAAAAAAAGAAAAGAAAACAGGGAGAGAGAGAGAGAGAGAGAGAGAGAGGAAATGACTTACCTGGTTCGTGTTCCTCTAGCTTTGTCTTAAGGTTTTGAACTTCAGGCCTGTCAACTCCTTTTTTTGTCAATACTTCAACTCATACCTGGTTATGTCGTGTTATTAAGTCTTTAACCTTTTTTTTTTTGTTAGGAAAAGCTTTAATTTAACATGCTAAAAATAAAATATAATTAAAATATAATTAATAAATTAATTAAAATAAAATAATTAAAAAGTCAATTTAATAATTGGGTGACCACTCGGGAAAATTAGGCGACTAGGCGGTCGCCCAGTTATCCAAGCGCTCACCTAGGCGTAGTCAGCCTAGGTGGGCATCGCTTGGACCCTTGGAAAATCGCTTGGTCGCCTAGGCGACCGCCTTTAATAACTATGATGTGTGTATAAAAATTCATATATCACAATTTGTTTTTGACATTCCCAAATCACAAATTTTTTTTGATCAATAAAGTGTTTATAAACAATCACAAATCACAATTTTTTTTATTAGTAAAGTTTGTATAAATATTCAAAAATCACAAATTTTGTTTTTTGATTAGTAATATGTGTATAAACATTCACACATCACAAATTAGTTTTTGACTAGTAAAGTATGTATAAACATTTACACATCACAAACTAATTTTTTTTTTTAACATTTACACATTACAAAAATTGTTTTTGATCAGTAAAGTGTGTTTAAATATTCACACATTACAAAAAATGTTTTTGATTAGTAAAGTGTATATAAACATTCACACATCACATTTTTTTTATTAGTAAAGTATGTATTAACATTCACAAACAACAAAAACTTTTTTTTGATTAGTAAAGTGTATATAATCATTCATACATTACAAAAAAAAAAAATTATCAGTAGAATCTGTATAAACATTCACACATCACAATTTTTTTTTATCAGTAAAGTGTGTATAAACATTCACACATCAATTTTTCTAATCAGTAAATTGTATAAACATTTACACATCTCAAAATTTTTTTTTTAAAATTAGTAATGTGTGTATAAACATTCACACATCACTAATCAGAGGGTGTTGGTAGTGACTGTTTTTTTTAAATAAACGAGAAAACCATAGTACCATTCTTTGTCCTTTTATAATTGAATATTTTTCAATCTCTAAAATGGCCGTGTTTTGTAGAACATTTTCTTTAATGACCAATTGCTAAATTAAAATCTTCATTTTTGTTGTGAGAGAAGCATACAAGAAGGAAAAAAAAAAGAATCTTACAAGGCTTGATTATGTCATTTATGGGTTATTCTTGAGATTTTATAACCATTCTTTTTTTTTTTTTCCTTAAATTTGCGAAGCTAATCTTGGAAAAATCTGAAAGATAAAGAATTGGACTTGGAAGCAATTAGAAAATTGTTATCAATATTTGACATTCAGAATCTTGTGCAATTCATGAAGTGCTTGTGACAAGATAAAGAATTCTAATTTCTTATGAGATTTCTAAATTGTGACAAGTAGCCTCATGTCATTTTTCCCAAACTGTTGTGTAGAGTTCCATCCGTTCTTTCCATTTTCTAGGAAACGCTTGGCTTTGTTTGGGTCCTACAGTTGATTTTGGCCATAATTTTGATAATCGTGGCTGCCAAGTGCTTTCAAATAACTAATGTTGGGTTTGCTTTCACCATTTCAAATGAAACAGTTGCTCCTCTTAGAAAAGAAATTACATAAAAGATTGAAATCCCTGCAAGCCAAAGGCTTACCCCTATAAACTTCGAGGTATTGAAATCTTTCCTCACATTGTGTTGTACTAATCCCCCTTCAACCTTTGCATAAAATATGTGAATCTGTTTGAGAACTAATAGAGCTTCTTCCCACTTATCTTCACAATCTATACAGGACTTTGGCCAAATGGTGCTTGTATGTTTATACAACTTCACCTTGGAGATACAAAAACCAATTACCTTGGCATCATTGGATGTTTACACTTGAATTATCCAAAACAAAGTGTTATAGACCTTCGACAAATTAATGTGGAACCTTCTTTATTAGATTTACTAGGATGTTCCCATCCATCAACTGCTTTCAAACTGTTCTTCTGACAAAAGAGATTCCAGCTGGGTTACCACCCCATTCTTCAAACACAACCAATAGGTTCCCAGTGGGTTTCAACCACGAGCGAGGAAC
>JAUPMG010270432.1:0-19422 GCA_031762675.1 Pachysandra terminalis
TGATTGAAGTAGGGACAATGCCACTCTCCAATGGTAATCAAATAAACAGTAACATAATGTGTGATATATGATGATTGTGTGAACTTAATAAGTGATAAGTGCCAATATGCAAGTGAAACATGAATTATATGCATGGGGTTAAGATTTAATAATGCATGTTGTGCACCTATCATGTATAATCACCAAGTGTGATCTAGCAAACAATATCTAACATGCAATGCAGCTGTTAGGTATATTCATAACATAAGTCCCCACATGATCGATCTGTCCTTGAGCATGATGTCTTAAAGAACCATCCCCCGCATACACGGCCACTCTTAAAGATTGGATATTCTAAGTACGCATCATAGTTTTAAGGGGCTTCGACCTAGAGGGCACAATTTCCCCACTTATTTTTGATCAAGGGCAAAATATCCATGGCATCACAAGTGTGAAATCTCCTTAGGGAAACATTATTTATGAACAAACAAAATAGCCCTCCCTTGCTGAGCCTTCCCTGCGACGTCCCTCCAGCGTGCTGCTGGCACCGGAGCCCTGCACCCTCTACATCCTTAACCACACCTCCCCTGCTTCCCCTTCACTTCCCCTTGTTCTCTCCTCTTCTAAACCTCTTACCTGAGCTGCTCGTTTAGCTCTCCTTTCCTCTTCCATTGGCCCAAGTAACCTTGTCTCCCCCCCTCCCCCTCCTGGTACTTCTTCCTCTTCAGGTCGTCCTTCTTCCCCCTCTCCTTTGCCTTCTTCTCCTTCTTCCGCTGGAGGAGGTCCTGTCCTGGTTCCTTCATTTTCTCATTCATCTTCCCCTGCTTTGCTCTCCTCCTCTCAGCTTCCTCTTTTGGGGCTGAGTGTTTCCCTCGTGTCTTGTCCAGTCTCGCCGTCTCTCTGCTCTCAACCGGCCCTTTCTTCGTCTCCGGCAGGTCCGTTCGCTCACGGAAGGCCCTTTGCTCCTTCTCGGGTTCTCCTTGGAGCTGGGTCAAGTTCAAAGTTGGATCTGGACCCCTTTTTTCATAATTCTCCTCTTTCCCGCCTATCTGCTGGAGTCTCCCCTACTTCTTCATCTGGTCTGTTGACCCTTCTTGACAAAGCGTTTCGGTTGCAGCCCGAAAATCATATTTTCCGGAATTGGATACTGTCGTAGCTGACTTGAGGAAGGGCTTCCTGCCCCCTACTGCATCTTTCTCTTCTTCCCTTCCCCTTTCCCCTATCCCTATGCCCCCCTGCTTAGGGTCCTGAACGGAGTGCGACTCCCTATGCTGAGAGGTCTCCCATTTCCAGGCCTTATACTGGGATTACAGGCTATGAGCCTGCCAAGTCATCTATCCCTGACAACCATAGCTACCCTCCTCCCTCTCTCTGCCTACTTCCTGTGCTTGGTCAAGTTTATTTGCAAATTCAGCACTCACCTCTTGAACACAACTAACGTACTTCCCTCCCTTTTTCAAGGATGGGAGGCTAGTTGTCTGCCTTCCTAGGGAGGTCATAGATGCAGGTATTGCCCTATGGGAAGGCACCCTGGTTGGACATTTTCCGGATAAGAGGCTACCTCTGAATGTGGTCAAGACAATTGCTCAAAGATTGTGGGGCAAATTGAGTACTGTTGAGGTAACAACTAATAACAATGGGTTCTTCTTTTATAAATTCTTAAGCAAGGACACCAGAGACAAGGTGTTGGCATCAGGCCCTTGGCATTTTGCTGGAAAGCTTTTAATCTTGAGGGAATGGAGACCAAAGATGCCACTTCTTAAGGAAAGTCTCAATACAGTTCCAGTTTGGATCAAGCTCTTCAACATCCCACCTGAACTTTGGACCTTGGAGGGACTTAGCTATGTGACAAGTGCAGTGGGTCATCCTTTAAATGTTGACACAACCACTAAGAACCGCACAATGATGAACTATGCAAAGGTCTGTGTGGAGATCAGTGCTGAGTCCAATCTCCCTAATAACATCTCACTTAACATATCTGGCAACCCTTTGATGGAGGAAATCATTGATATTGATGTGGAGTACCTATGGAAATCTCAAGTCTGCTCTAATTGTAAGTGTTTTGGACATGGAACAATTTCTTGTCCTCTTACTGCTAAGCTGCCTAAGCAATGGAAGCCTACTGGGAGATTAGTTAACCTGCACCTTGAAGAAGAAGAACCCATTACTCTCAAGAAAGGTGACAAACCTCAAAATTCAACCAGAACGGATAACAATGCTGCATATTATCCTCAAAGGGAGCATGTTAAAGACCTAGAAAGGACTAATGAGGATAATGCCAATGATCTGGGACGGGAGTCTAAAAATACAACTGATGTTCTGAGTACTAAAGATGATGCAAATGATGGTGAGACTAACCCTGATTGTATTGTGATGGAGATTGTGACACCCAACAATCCTTCAGCTTAGCCTCTGAGAACTTCAACAAATAAATTCAGCATTCAAATGGAGGAAGGAGAAACTAGTTTGGCTAGTACTGATGATCCTGTCAATACCAATTTGGTACATATGAACTCCTTATTAGGAGAAGATTCCTTCTCCAAACCTTTACCTCAATGATAAGTGTTTTTTGCTGGAACATTCGAGGCCTTAATGACACTGTCAAATAGAATGAGGTGAGAAATTTGATATCCACTTACTCACCAGTATCTTTGCATTGGTTGAAAGTAAGGTGAGAGTTACTAACTCTTCTAGTATCATTCATCACATAGCCCCTGGGTGGTTTTCTTTTCTCAATTACACAACATCTGACAGAGGCAGGATATGGGTTTGCTGGAATGACAAAGAAGTTGCCTTCAACCCTACCTTGTGCTCTAATCAAATTGTTCATGGTACTTTAACTTTCAAAGCTAATAACTCCTCTACTTTGTTTAGCTGTGTGTATGGTTCCAATGATGCTGCTGAAAGAAAATTTCTCTGGAGGGATATTACTAATCTTTAGTCTAATTCCCCTTGGATACTGGTTGGGGATTTTAATGTTGTAAGATACAACACTGAGAAGTTTGGTGGAAGGGACATCAATGTTAAAGCTACTAAGGACTTTAATGATTGTATTGATCAGCTAAAACTCAGTGATCTAAGGTCCAAAGGATGCCTATTTACATGGAATGATAGAAACCAGTTACATGAGAGGATCCTATGCAAGTTAGATAGGGTGATGGTGAATCAGGCCTGGATCCAAAACTTTAATACTTCTGAAGAAAAGTTTCTTCCCCCTGGAATTTCTGACCGCTCTTCTGGTCTGGTTAGAATATTTACCGAGGGTCCTAATAGGATAAGTACCTTTAAATTCTTCAACAACTGGACAAACCACCCTGATTTCTATAGCATTGTTGAAAAGACCTCTGCTGAACACATTGCTAGTACCCCAATGTTTATTCTTATGTCTAAGTTGAAGAAACTCAAGAATAAACTAAAGCTATGAAGTAGAAGAGAATTTTCTGATCTTCATAATAGAATTCGATCCACTAGGGAAGAACTTACCAAACTCCAAGTGGACCTGCTAAGTGGAACTGCAAATCACCTACATACTGATGAGGCTAACAAGTTCTCCATGTACTGTGCTCTTCTTAGAGCCAATGAATCCCAATTGAGACAAAAATCTCGAATTATTTGGCTCAAAGAGGGAGAAAGCAACTCTAAATTCTTCTACAAATCCCTGTTGACTCATAGATCAAGAAACAGAATTCTCTCTCTTACAGATCCTAATGGGGATTATGTGTTGGAGCATAGTAAGATTGTTGATAAATTTATAACTTATTACAAGGAAATCCTTGGTGAAGCCCACCCTCCCTGGAGTCAACAATTGGTACATCCCCTTGTCAACAAGAAGATTTCTGATGCTCAGGCTGCAGTTCTGATTAAGGGTGTCTCTTCTATTGAAATCAAAGAGTGTTTATTTAGCCTCAATGATGACAAGGCCCCTGGACCTGATGGGTTCACTCCCAAATTCTTCAAATCTACTTGGGACATTACAGGATCTCTCCTGTGCCAGGCTATCACAGAGTTCTTCAAATCAGGTAAACTCTTAATGCAGGTTAACCATACTTCATTGAATCTTGTGCCTAAAGGTCCTAATCCTACTTTGTAGAAGACTATATACCAATCTCTTGTGTCAATACCACATACAAATGTGTGGCTAAGTTGTTAGCTAACAGACTTAAGCCCCTTCTTTGTGACCTGATTGGTGAGCAACAAAAATGCCTTTATACCTGGTAGACTCATTTCAGACAACATCCAACTTACCTATGAGATTGTAAATGACTACCATCTTAATAGGGGTAATCCTAGAGTGGCTTGTAAGATTGACCTAAGGAAAGACTATGACTATGTCAGGTGGGAGGAAATTAATAGTATGTTTGGAGCTTGGCATTTCCTAACAAAATTCAGGGAGTGGATTAAAGAAGTAATCAGCATTGTTACCTAATCTTTGTCCATCAATGGATCACTAAATGGTTTCTTCAGTGGGAAGAAAGGTCTGAGACAAGGGGACCCCCTCTCTCCTAGCTTTTCTCTATTGTGAAGGAGGACCTTGACTGTTGTATCAGTAAAAGGATTGGGACACAGCCATTTTCTTACCATCCAAAGTGCACAAACCCAAAAATTACCCATATCATATTTGCTGATGACCTCTTTCTATTTGCTGCTGGAGATACTGAATCAGCTATCCTTCTCAAAGAGGCCATGGATGAATTCCATACTTTCATAGGATTATCTATAAACTTCTCAAAATCTCTCATATTTGCTTCAGCTGTCAAACCTGCTACTCTTAATCAGATCAAGAATGTTTGGGGTATTGAAGTGGGGAAACTACCCATCAAATATCTGGGAGAACCACTTATATCATCAAGACTTAAAGTGAGGGATTGCAAGGAGCTTATTGAGAAGACTTACCAAAGAGCTCAGAGCTGGAAAATTAAAGCCTTAAGGTATTGAGGTAGACTGGAGCTAATTAAATCAACCATGTTTTCAATTCAAGCTCACTGGAGTTCAAACTTCATTCTGCCAAAAAAATCCTCAAGACTCTAAATCAAATATGCTATAGGTATCTTTGGGATGGGAATGATCAAAAAAAGAAGATTTGTAAAATAGCTTGGAAGGATGTGTGCCTCCAAAAACTGAGGGAGGCCTTGGGATTTCCAATGTTGTCCAATGGAACCAAATAGTATTGTATAAACTGGTGTGGCAGATTATCAGCAGGAAAAATTCTGTCTGGGTGGAATGGGTATATGTCAACTTGAACAAACATAAATGTTTCTGAGCTATCAAACCCCCAGCAAGTTGTTCTTGGTATTGGAGGAAGATTTTACAGGCTAGAGAGAAAGTGAAAAAGCTGCAACAATTCAAGGTAGCTAAGGGCAAGGATATATGGTTGTGGCGGGATATGTGGCATCCTAACAGCCTCCTCCTATCCCACATCACCCCAGGCTTATTCATAGGGCTGGGTTTAATATAGATGATAGAATGGACAGGGTGATTCTTGACAGTCAATGGATGGTTGGTGAAGATTCTAATTTGCAGATCCTTTGTGATCAACTCTCATTTATTCCCATATGCAACCTTCAAAGGGACAAACTGATTTGGATCCCTTCTAAATCTGGAGAATTTACCATCAATGAGACCTGGTCACATTGTAGGAGCCACAGTCAACTTGTAAACTGGCCCCACCTCATCTGGTTTAAAGGTGCTGTGCCCAAATACAGATTTATAACTTGGTTGGATTTGAGAGGGAGACTCCTTACCCAAGAAAAGCTGCTAAGAATGGGCATTATCAGTCACTGTTGCTGTTATCTGTGTAATTCCTCACCTGAAACTAGTGAGCACCTCTTCTTTGAATGCCCCTTCTCCTCTTGGGTGTGGCAGAACATCCTCTTAACATCTGGTATATCCAGAACAGTTCAATTATGGCCTGATGAAGTGAATTGGTTCTCCCAAAAGTTTTGTGGAACTGATCTCAAAGCCATGACCCTATGTATTATCTTCAATGTTGTGATATACTTCCTTTGGCAAGAAAGGAATGCTAGGATCTTCAAGAACAAGTATAAGGATAAAGAGTTCACATTGGAGGAGATCAAGGAAAACATAAGAAGAACCTTGATGCTAGGGTAAGTTCGGTTCAGGATACCAGTTCTAACAGAGTTTTCTGCTACAATTGAAAAATTCAACATAGGTTTTTACAGAATATGTAGATCATTGATCCATTTAAATGTTTTTGTATTCCAAAAAAAAAAAAAAAACAGATTCACTCAATAAGGTCCAAAGGACAATAAATCGGTATATTGGGATAGCTAGTCCCTCAACACAGAAAATACAAGTCTCCTCACTCATTATGATTTACAGATCATAAAGTCACTCTTAAAGCCTTCAAATCTAGAATATGGATTCACATACAAAAGGGTAAAGCTTACTGACCAAATCCATGGTCATGAAGCCAATGAGGTGCATGTGAATAAGTGCTCATTAACTAATCATTCAAATTATGTGTACAATGTGTAATAATCCAACGTAACATGATAGCATTCATAGATTATGAAATAAGCATGTAATATGAGAGTAGGTCAAGCATGTAATCAAACATAGCCAATATGACCAATGAAACGAAATAGGATCAAATAAGAAGTGAGCATGTGATACACATAGATTCGAACCAATATAATAGGATATTCAATTAAATCAGATCATATTAAGTGTGTGTGTGAAATTCCAGATCAAACAACCTAAATATGTGAATTTCGGTAGACCGAGGGGTCTACCGAATAGGCCCGGTAGGGTCTCAGTGGACTTTTCGGTATACCGAATAGTCAGTCGAAATCCTAATGGGTTCTGGGTTGGTTATGTTGTCAGACTCAATGGGGTTTCTGATGTTTTAAAATGAGAACACCTCGCAAGTGCATGAGTTCGATTGTAGCTCGGAAAGTACAAGGGTATCGTACCCAAGGGATTGAGATGGTTGACTTAATTAAATTATTTAACTTCTAATTAGTTCAAGACAAGATTGGTTGATTATTTAAAACTAAGAATTAAATAAATAAATAAAATTAAATGAAAGTAATTAAAAGTGAGAATTTGTTTGGATAGGGAAAGTCTAGGGATTCAAATCCACCACTAACCTCCTAACTATGTGAAATCAATTTAACCTAAAGAGTCTGATAAGGCTGTACACCTAATTTGGTTTTGACTACAAGTCTCACCAATCACAAGAATGATAAAGGAGATTAATTCCTAGGATAACCCATCTTCGATTAGCACAAATTGTATACACTAAACTAGGGTTGTAAAACAATTTGTCTTCTCTAGGCATGGATTGTCCAAAATCAATACCATTGCATAACCATCACCAACAAGACTACAAGAATTGAAAGTGTTTGAATATTAAATTCAAGGAAAGTATACTCTAAGAAAAGAAATATATTTTCAAAGGATTTAACTAAAGCAATAAAATCAATTGTTAAGAAACAATTCTCTAGATTATGCAATCCATACGAACAATATAAAAAACTCTAAACTAAATTGATAAAACCCCAAAGTTACTTGGCTAGGGTTTCATTGAAACCTTAGAATGGTGTTTAGCCGCTCATGGATGTCGAAAGAGACGAGTGCCGATGATCTCCATGCTTGAAGACAACTTTGCCATTCTTCTTCTTCAATCTCCAATTCACGTCCTGCTCTTCAACTCCATTGGAGTCATTAATCTCAGCCCTTAATTGGGAGTCATTATATAGGCACTCAAAGGCTCTCTAATTAGTAACTATTAACCTTTAATCTCAGCCCTTCATTGGGAGTCATTAATCTCAGCCATTAGATGAAAATCTCAGCCCATGTGGGTTAGTTTCTAATATGGGTTTCTTACTATTTTTTTTAGAAGCTTATATTTAGTTTCTAGAAGATTTCCTTTTAGTAAATTCCCAACTCATGTGGGTTTCTAGTTACAAGTATTCTTTCTAGAACCTTGGTTTTTAGTTTGAATTGTTTCTATTTTGTTTTAGTGAGAATCTTACTAGCTTTTTAACTTGTAATCCCAACCATTGATTGTGAAACAAAAGTTACTGTGAAATTTAAGCCACACATTTAACTTTAGTGATTGAGATTGCATGTGTTGTACACAGTTTCCTTGTTGTACATTCCACCATATCAAAATCAGTCAAAGTCAAATAGTTCAGCAATTACTAAAGTTTTAAATTAACCCCTAATTTCTTATTAATTGCACATTAACCCCTAAGGTTTGTTTGGGTTAATATAGAGACATTAGTGATTTCTGAATCAAGAAGATCAGATCAGGTAAGTTAATTCTTGATGTATAGTTCCTTTATGAGTTCATGTGATTATATTCATGTTCTTGAGTGTTTATGTGTATTTTGATGACTTGATTGTATGAGATAATGTTTAATATGTTAGAAATAGTTTTGGTTATGTTCTAATCTGTTTTACCAAGAAAATCCATAGATTTGAGACCATTAGAATCGACCAAAATTGATTTGGGGATCAAAGGGATGAAAATCCCAAAATCTGGAAATCCTCATATCACACCCAGTTTGGCACCCACTGGTACACCGGCAGGGGTACCGACAGGGGACTAATTATAGGCAAAAATTGGGCTTGGGTACCCACTGGTACACCAGTGAGGGTACCGATGCACACACTACAGACTTTAGACCATCGGTACCCACCGGTACATTGGTGAGGGTACGGACAGAGCCTTTTTTCTAGGCAAAAGGAGCCCATTGGCACCCACCGGTACACTAGTGGGGGTACCAATGGAACACCCAGATACACACGGGTTGGGATTTGATTAGGAATTGATGTGGACTCGTATCATTGGCATAGTAATTGACTTTTAGACACAAGATAGACCATAGACTTTATCTTGGAGTTCCATAATAGCTTGGTAACCATCAATCACCTTGGATTTGATTGTAATTAGCATTGGACTTGATAATAATTGATATTGGACTCAATTGAAATTGAATTGAGATGACACATGTTAATAATTTGTTGCATTCATGCTAGGCTGATGTTGAGTGTTAAGAAAGCCCTGGAGGTGGGAAATAAAGGGTTTCCTTTTTAGGATTCCTATAGGTTGATTACATACCTTAAGGGTTGAAATCCCCACTTAAAATAGGGTAGGATGCTTGCGAGTTCCTATGCGGGTTGGAATACCTTGAGTAACTATACACTCTTAAGATAGCATTGAGTTGGAATTTCCGAGAGTAGCATCTACTATGAATTAGCACAATGGTGTCATTCTACCATGGGTTAGCGACTGGAACAAAGAGGGGACATCTAGCTGTTCCTAGTGGCCTTTGCCCGAAATTTGGTTTGTATTGTATTGGAGGTTATGAGGGCACTTAACAGTCTATATTTGTCTAACACATTCATTTGCATATCATCATCGTTGCATTCCTTGTTTGAGCATTCATCTAGAGCATATGTATGATTCATTCATTTAATTTCATTTCATCATTAATTCATCATATTTAACTGTTTATATTGCGTGCTTGTATTGCCATGACTTGAATTGACTCTATTGATATCATATGGGAATGGATGACTGTTTGATTGACTTACTGGGCATTCAAAGCTCATGCAACTTCTTATGTTGCAGGATGAGAAGGATGATGGATGTGGATTACTTTGCTTTGGACTTGGATTTGGATTGGATTCCTTGCTGCTGGATATTTTACTGTTTATTGCTTATCTAGATTAGGGTTTTTGGTGAATATTGAGTTGTAATAGTTTATTTAACTTTATACTTTAGTTTTATACTCTTTTGGGGGTCATAACTCAGCTGAAGTCATAGCCTGTGATTTTGTAATACATGTTTTTATTTAGCTTCCGCAATTCTGATCAATAGAGGTATGTTTTACTTTTATTAATTATGGTTTTGATATGGCAATCTGTGTTC
Organism: Pachysandra terminalis; assembly: GCA_031762675.1. Lineage (NCBI taxonomy): Eukaryota > Viridiplantae > Streptophyta > Magnoliopsida > Buxales > Buxaceae > Pachysandra > Pachysandra terminalis. Next base: position 9,881 of record JAUPMG010270432.1, read on the forward strand.
CAATGATGGAACCCGAAGGTTGTACTTCGAGATCCGTGTAGTCTCACATAGGGAATTGTGTTACGGGTTTGGGGGTGTGACAGTGGCAATTTGTGATCTAACCTGCTACCCAATCGAATCCAGCTGTATTTAAGTGAGTTAAACGGATTGGTAATGGGTCCTTAAATAAATGGGTTGGGTTGGGTTGGGCTAATGTGATTGGTTTTCAGCCATATCAGGTCGCATTAGGGTAGCCATTCAAGAAGCACGAGCTCATGTGTACTTGAGCTTAGTAGGTGTTGGATCTCCATGCCCCTCATTCAATGGTCTTGAGAAGATAGACGTGAAGGAAAAGCATGTGGTGACTTGAGTGTCACCTTCTGAGGGTGGCAATGGGCAAGTAAATTTGGTAAACATTCCTTCCTGCCCTTTTTGCTGGTTTTGGTTGGCCAAGTCATTTTTTTCGGGTGGGGTTGGAGTAGGGGTTATAAATGTTCCTCCTATACTACCGTATCTAATTTTACAACTAAAATCTTTGTTAGTAAGTTAGAATTGACAATTGGTCGGTTGGGTTCAGATCGGCTTAGCATGGGTATTCGCAGGTTTATACTTAACCCAAACCTGTACGTTTAACAAATGGGTTGTGAAAATGTAAACCAAACCCAATCCATCTCAACCCATGATGATCTGCTTTGACCCGTTTACTCCCTTCTAATATGTAATGACTTAAATTATCTTAGTGATCTATGTTTAATCTACTAGTGATTGGAAATTTTAATTTCATTTTCTTAGGTTAACCTCATGGTTGACTGTGACCTTGCGATTGGTCGTGAATGCGCCTTATAGACCTAGGCGCTACATGCCATAGCATAGCCTACTTAATTTGGATGAGTGGTGAGGACCTCCTTGATCCTTTAAATATTAATGTGTGATCTTGTTTTATTTGATTTCTTTGTTGTTTGAAATGGATGGCTGAGATTGGGGAGACATGGTGGTTGGTAGAGGGGTTTACCAACTCCCACTCATGTCAAGATCCAACGGTTGAGATCCTTGACACCTACTAGACCTAGACACTAGGGGTTTGGCTCTTTTGTTTTTGTCTCTACATGCACGGGAGACAAAACATGAGAATTTGGCTTGGTTGAGGAAGCATGGAGAAAAGAGTTTGGAGCTGATTGTGTTGATTTGGTTTGCCTTTTCCATTCATTTCTCAGGTAAGTAGAATATGTCAATGTATTCTTGGTTTGATTTGGGTGTTAATGCTATTTTTCCATGATTTTCATTGTTCTTCTCAATATTCTTTTAACATAAAACGTCCCATGCTAATGTGTGAAATTTATGACGTTTTAGAATGCTTGAATCTTGACATATGTGTGTGAAATGCATTGTGGATGACTTAATTGAAATTTGGTAGTCTCATGAATTGCCTATTGAGAGAAAAATGAAAGAAACGAACTTACCACATGGTTCGGCGACCTCCTCGGTGCGCCGAACCATTCGCTGAACATCTTCAGAGCCTTCGGTGATCTACTCGGTGCGCCAAGAGTTTTGGATAACCTCTTGGGTTCTGGAAATGTGGCCGAGAGTGGTTTAGTGCGCTGAATCTCAGTGTGACACTTTCGGGTCCTTGGAAGGGTCACCGAGACCCACTTCAGTGCGCTGAAGGGTGCGCCAAGACCTCACCGAAAATCAGAAATTTGATTCCTTATTTGGTCTTCCACACGTAAGCTTAATAATGTTGGATTTGAATGGAAATGTAGATACTTGTGTGCTAAATTGATTGTATGCACTTCCAACCTTAGGAATCATAACTATGCTTTAAGAACATATGAATTGTAGACTATGGTTGTCATATATGATGAATGATGGTATAAATCACATTAATTTGATATTTCACCCTATACACTAGAAGATGAATGCTTAGTTAATGTGCACCACACTACTCGCACTACATTGACTCTCGACCTCGATATGGTCCATGAGTAATACCCTTATTTCCGAGTTCCATATGCCAGATCTCGAGAATTCGACAAGAGTTTCATGATTTGAAAATCATGTTGAGTGAGGAGACCGACATAAATGAGTTGAGGGATTAGCTACCCCAACACACTCATTTTTGTCCAATTGGCATGTTTCCCAAGGATACTTGGATGTATGTTCAGAGAGAAATCTCTGTTGATTATTAATGGATATGATTTCTTGAGGAAGACTTACGCTAGCCAAGGCCTTGGAGTATTACCCATGATCAAAAATAAGTGGGGGGATTGTGCCTCCTAGGTTGAAAACCCTACAACTATGTCGCACATAGAATATCGTATCTTGAGAATGGCCTTGTATGGGGGGGATGGATCATGATGACATCTTGCTCAAAGATTGGTGAATCATGTGGAAACATGCCACATTAATAAATTTAACAGATTTACACAGCATACTAGTTGTTCGTTTAGATCACCTTGGTGAACCATATGAGCTAGGAGCACAACATGCATCGCATCAAAATTTGACCTCATGCATCTTTATTGTACTTCACTCTTATTTCTCCTTAATATTATCACTGAATATCATTGATTAGTGGCTTTGGCCCTATATCAATCTTAGACTATTTTGAGCTCTTCCACTTACTGGTTTTATAGCTCACGCTTTCTAGCAACATCTTTCAGGTTTTATAGATGATACGACCTTGGATAACAAAGTTCAGGATGGAAGCCCTGAAGAAGAAGACTTTTATTTTGATTAATCGTGATGTAATGAGATATTTTTGGATAATGATGGTTTTACTTTTCGGAAAATCGTATTAGGGGAGATTTGATTTTAACCTAGAACTATGTTTTGAATTATTATCTTCCGCTATTTTTGTAATTGAATCGATGTAATATTTGATGTACTGTACAACTTTCATATATTTTTCTTAAATGCCCTATGACATTTATTTTCCTGGTGAAATATTAACTGCCACTCTCGTATGTTATGGGGGTGAGAGTCACATCTTAAATCATTAAGGGCTCCTAAGTGAATCCTTAGGTTTAGGCTGTGACATAATATAATTAATATACATAAATTAGAGGAGTAATTAATTGGTCTGGTTCAGTTTAGTGATCAAACCGAATTACATTACACTAAACCAAAAACCGAATCAAACTGGACTAAATAAATAAAACCAAAAACCGAACCATACAGAAATAAAAACTGAAAATCTAAGTCTTTTCGATTATGTTTGACAAAATTAATACTATTTTCTATATAAAACACACATACACACGTATATATGTACACACACACACACACACACATATATAAAGTCTACTTTGGTTTTTTCGGTTTGGTTCGGTTTGGTTTAGTGGAAGCTTTAACTGAAAATTAAACCAAATTAATTCGGTTTTTTATTTTCTAAACCATAACCATACCAAAATAAAAAAAAAAAACCAAACCAAACCGACTATTTTCAATAGTTAGAAATTAGAGACGAATAATATCGTCATCGCACCAATGGTTTGATGTTGTAGAGAAATCCTTCCTAATGAAAATAACAGTCATTTTCAAGTTGATGTTATTGATGATGTAGATACTCTCCTCTCTAGAGAAAAATATGGAGATGAGAATGGGTTGGATGGATTGATTTAAGGCTTTGGTTGTAGAGGATGCGAGACTAGATGGAGGCGGAAAAGCTGAAACACAAAGAGGTGGGAAGAGAAAATGGATTAAAAATTAGCTTTTAAATTTTAACAATAAAAAAAAGAAATTAAAGCGTTGTGTTTTATGTTTCCTAACACCAAAAATAACCTTTTGGTACCCCCTTGGTATCCCTTTGGTACCTCCTTCATATCCACTTGGCAACAATCCAACGGTAGTGTATGGATTGCTGCAATGCTTTGGCTATAGAGGATGCAAGCCGAAATAATAGTTTTATTTCTCGTCTTCTTGGATCACAAATTGGAAAAGGAGATCGCGAGGTGGGTATTCACTTCAAAAGTTGCACAATTTGGGATCTAATATTTGTGTCCCCCAACGAATTTAAAGAACTTTGAAAGCGGGATACTGCTCTGCATAACATCCAATGGATTTCTTTGCAACCTCCTCGTTTGAGGTGCAACCCACATGCACGCCTCGTTGGAGGTGCAATTTGCCTCCCTTCATTGCAGAGTCCTTGTGAAAGGTTATTCATTTGTTAATAAAAAAGCGTGTAATCTTTTTAACCTTTCAATGGAGTATTTAAGATAGGGTAATTAACACTGGAAAAGGGGAGTGTATCTGTCACAACCCGAATTCTAAAGGACGGCTCACACGTATGTAAGCATGACTCTAGGATTCCAAGCCTTATTCTCACCCTCAGATTCTCCGAACTCGTACACCAAAAAGAGGGTGGAAACCAGAAATATCACAGAGAAATCCATAAATACAAATAGGATCCACATCGGAAGCTAACATCATCACAATATAAATGAAATCTAATTTGAGCAATACAAAATACAACTTTTCTCAAATGGAATCAAGCACTCCCTCTAGAGCACTCTCGCACAAAATACAACCTCAAACAATATAAATAAAATAAGAGATCTAACTACGCCCGCGGCCTCAGGGGTCCACCTCAGCAATCCTGGCCCAAGTCCTGGTCGTACCTCTCATAGTCACCTAAAATGTTATGAGCCAAAGAAGGCTTGAGCTATGCGGTCAGCAAGTGCAATGTACAAATGCAATGTGATAATCAGGATATCCATGAGTATGCATGGGATGCCATGATCAATGCAGGGTTCATTCATTTCATGCAATGACATGAGAATATATATATATATATATATATATATATATATAGACCAAACATGATGGCCTCATCAAACATGTGAAATGCACATGAATGTTATTAACTCTATGTTGTTTGATGTCTCACGCTTGATCCGGACTACAACACCGCGTATCACAATCATGGATACACGGCCCCTTTTGGGCTAAGGATGCCTCACCGATTCTGTGTGTACAACACAGTTTTAAGGACTCGCAACCCATGGGGAGTCATGCCCCACCTCTATTTTTTATCGTGGGAACGGATTTTGGGGCTCACCAAGATATCCCCCGTGTACATCATACACACACACAACCAAATGGTTGTCCTCCATATATATATATTTGTATAAGATATATGCACAGGTATCTATGGGTTCTTGGGGTTGCAAATCCCTCACCCTCAAATCATATCTGATTTGGTCATAAGTACCTCTTTGGGACACCAGAGATCTCTATCTCTCATTTGGCACTTCACCAAGAAGTCCAAGTATCCTCACGTTACCCTATGGTCCTTCATAAAGGATCCAAGGTGGTCTGGGGTCCAAGTCCTCTCAAGGACTGATCATGCATGCATGTCCATTATGTGAATGACATTAGCAAGAAACTACATGATATGCAAACATATAATCAAGTGGAGATCATCACTCAATCTAGATATGTTGAATCATAACATTTATGTATTCAAGAACTGATGATAGAATAACAGGAATGGCATTCTATACGATCACATCATTCTAACATACTCAACAATGAATTAACCATACATCATACACTGCGGGTCATGCATAGAAGTAAAGGTTCTAGTTTCATTCTACTAGTCCATTCACGTCATCAAGTCCAAACAATATCATTACACATGATTATGTTTAACATCAACAATTCATGCTACACACAAGTAGTAGTATGAGACAAAGGCTTAAACACTACGGCACAACCATAGGCCAGTCCGGCTACCAATCCCTTTCTCCAAAAACTCCCAATTCACTACTCAAACTTCTACTGTCGGCGGGTCCCGTCGGTGGACCGACGTACTCACCAACAGGGTCTAATAGGCTCTCTTAGGTGGGTGCCGTTGGTTCCACCGACCACTCATTGACCAATAACGAAAACAGACATACCTCACTGTCGGCGGGTTCGTCGATGGACCGACGACCCACCGACCAAAACTAAAAGGGTCACCTTGGTGGATTTCGTCGGTACGACGAACCACCCACCAACCAAGCTCTAAAGGGTCTCCTCGGTGGATTCCGTCAGTACCACCTACCACCCACCGACCAAAGTCTAATACCAATCCAAATTCCTCATCGGCGGGTCTGTCGGTGACCCGGCGGGTCTGTCGGTGACCCGACGGCCCACCGACCGAGGTCAAAAAGTCTCCTTACTGGGGGTCATCGGTACCACCGAACACCCACCTACATTTTCGTCGGTGGGTCGTCGATGCTACTGACGACCCACCGACCAAAGTCCAAGGTCTAAAGTATTACCATCGGCGGTTCTGTCGGTACCACCGACGAATCCACCGACTCCATCGGTAGGTGCCGTCGGCTGACCGACCACCCGCCGACCAACACACTATGACTACAAAGATACTGTTGGCGGGTGGTAGACCAACCTACCCACCGATAGGGTCGCACTGCACCAAACGTCGTCGGCAAGTGCCGTCAGCGCACCAATGCACCCATCGACGGGCGCGATTTTGAGGTTTTTGCCCCATATCGCCCAACACTTGGATTTTTGCAATCCTATACACTTGGGTCACATTTTCAAGGTAAATTAGGTCTAACAAGGATTTTAATCATAAAGAAAACACTACAACAATAATAATCAAACAAAAATTTAACAAATCACACAAGAAATCTCAAGAACACACTAAGAACACTAATCTGAAACAATAAACTTAACCTAGAAATTATAATATCAACATTTTTCATCTGAACATGATTTTCACACCAGAAATGATGTTCATAAACACACAATCATAAATAACACACAAGAATCCAATCATCTGTAAAGAATCATAGGAAATCCCAAGAAAAACACTACCAGTGTACACAATACACTTACCTGGTCTGCCAATCCTCTTTTCTTGGACAAAAATTCTGGGTTGGTCGAACTTGAGGATTTCCAGCCTTGGTCTTCTTCTCCCTTGAAGCTTCTCCTTTTTCTCCCCTCTCTCAGCCAAAAATCTCAAGAGAAACATGAGGCTAGGATTTGAAGATTATTTCTTTAAACCTTATCCTCAAAACCCTAATAGATCTGGACCCTCCATTAGCCTTTGGATGGGAGAACAGATCTCAACCATCCAAGCTCATTAAAGGAGCCAGGCTATGGTTGGGGTCAGAGCACACAACAAGGGTAAACCGAAATGAAGAGTTGGTCACAATAATTGACCAACAACCACCAAAAACAAAGAAAATTACAGAAACGCCCAAAGAAGAAATGAAATTTTTCCGGGGTGTTACAGTATTCTGTGCAATACGTGCTCTTTGTAGCACCGTGTAGCACTTTCTTCACCAATAAGAGAGTGTCATGTCTCTTTAGAGAACACATGCTCATGTTAGAGTTAACCCAAGTTGAATTTGGAAAACTTGGTAGACTTAACCTAAGTTAAAGTCTAACGTAAGCATGTATTCTTTGCAGCGATGTGACACTTTCTCATTAATGGAGAAAATGCTATATGGTGCTATGGAGAGCACGTATTACAATGCTCTTTAAAGCCTATTTTTCTCGTAAGTGCAAAATTTGTGCTTTAGAGCCTAGAACGGAGAAATGGTGCAAGAAATCCCATCACCATGAACATCCAAGCTTCAAACTGTCAAAGAATTGGTCGACCCTTGACTAAGGATCACCTTAAAAGAACGATTATTAAGAGTAGGCTAGACCAAGTACTCCTTTCTGAAACTCGGACAACTGCCAAGAACTCGGAAAGGATTATTCATATGCTAATCAATAATTGTAATGGACCATGGATTATTTCCTTTGTACATAATAGTTCTGTAGTACACATTCAAAGCAGGCAATGGTCAGAGCTTAACAATTTGCCGCTGGCAATACCTTACCATGGCTGTTGGTTAGGGACTTCAATATTGCAATACGCCAACAGGAAAAAAGAGGAGGTGTGCCAATCAAGGTTAGTGATACTACCCCCTTCTTTAATTTTCTTAATGCTTGTAGTTTGATGGAATTACCTTTCAAAGGGCCTAATTTTACGTGGACAAACGGTTTACATGGATTGGATAGAATCTCTGAGCGATTAGATAGAGGTCTTAGTAACCCTAAGTGGGCTCATCGTTTCCCGAATGCCCTCATCAAACACAACCTTTTTATCGGGTCGGACCATTGCCCTTTACTGGTCTAGTTAAACCTCATAGATCAAACCACCCTCAAATTTCCTAGTTCAAAGCGTTTTGGGTTTCAAAAGCTTCTTGTGGTCAAGTTATTGGGAATTCATGGGTTACTGGTAACTGAAGCCATATATTGCCTTCCTTTACTGCAAAATTAGAGATGTTAGTGGTGGATCTCAAGAAATGGAATAGGGAGACCATAGGGAACATTAACCATAAGTAGGAATTTTTGTTAAATGATCTTATACGTATCCAAGAAGATCTGTCGTGGAACCCTGACCCTGCCCTCAGAGCCAAAAGGAAAAGAATTCAGTGCATGTAGCTTGAGGTAAACAACCTTGAACAGATTGAAAAAGTCTTTGTCAATTATTTCATTGACCTTTATACTGATCCTAGCGTGGCTAATAGCTTCTCCTTCCAAAGCGTCATCTACAAAACCTTTTTGGAGACTGTTAGAGAAGAGGTTTGTACATTGATAAAGGACTTTTTAATCACTGGTTTCTTCCCTAATGAACTCAACCACACCTTCACCACTCTTATTCCCAAGGTTGACAACCCGAGAGTGATGGGTGAGTTCCGGCCTTATAAGCCTTTGTAACTCTGTTTATAAGATAGTTTCTCGTATCACTGTTAACTGCATGAGACCTATCATCAATAAGGCTGTTGGGCCGGCTCAGTGTGATTTTCTGCAAAATCGCTCTATTCATGATAACGACTTAGTGGCACAAGAATGTTTTCACACTATCAAACAAAAGAAGTGTCACGAACTAAACCGAAAATCCCAATTCTTAAATTTTAAGCTTAATTCGTAACTTTCACCCCATATCTCTATGGGAGTGGTAAACAGTAATCAAAACATAAGCGGAAATAATTATTTGTTCTAGTAAGATATAAGTAACTGAAATAAATAATTTGATATATTATAAGATTATTAAAAAGGAAAATCAAATACTAGTACAACTCTACAACTAATTCCATGTCATCTATACCCATTCCCAGGCTCTCTCTTCTTGACCAAGCTCCAGGACATGAAAAATATAATCAACAAACATAAGATGGAAAGCTCGGATGAGTAATCCTTCAATCCAAAGTATTTAATCATATCCCAACATTATGAGAAAAGTGCAAATAAAAGATATCTGATGTGATCAAGATATCATCTGTGCAAAGTGTAGGTAAAGAAGGAAAGCAAAATAAACCAATCATTGTATTGTCCTCTCATAACCTCACTTGGTAGTTAAACAAATGTCCACTTCATAATATCTACATGCCTAATTCTATATGGAAATTAGATCAAGTGCGCAATACACTTGATGCTAGAAATGATATCAGTAGAGAATATGAAGTGCATGTGCAAATGGTGTTGTATGGTCTGCAAATATAGTAAGTTCCCACATGATCGACCAGTCCTTGAGCAAGATGTCGTCATGAACCATCCCC
>JAUPMG010270443.1:0-19422 GCA_031762675.1 Pachysandra terminalis
CCCCCCCCCCCCCCCCCCCCCCCCCCCCCCCCCCCCCCCCCCCCCCCCCCCCCCCCCCCCCCCCCCCCCCCCAAAGCCATAAAGGTCTCCTCCTTTGTAAATGTTTGCAGTGTTTTTCTCGTAAAGTAGGGTGGTCCAAACAAATGCTTTAACTTTAGGGGGGACTTTAGCACTCCAGAGCAAAGAAGTGGAGAGCTTAGGAGAAATTGAAATCTGGTCTTCACCAAGAATGGATTGAAAGGATTTAGTGGAAAAACTCCCATTGGACTCAAGACACCACACTCGAGAATTGGTAAGGGCTTCATCAATAATCACATTTGTAAGAAGAAGGAAAAGAGATGCCAACTTATCCAAATCTACCAACCTAGGATCCTGAACTATTGGGAGATGCCAAGAAAGACCCGAAAAAGACCAGCTTAGTACTTCGGCGACTAGGGACTCTTTGTGGACGGAAATACGAAAAGTTTTTGGAATCTAGAGACCAAAGTTTACTGATCAAAAAAAAAAAAAATCTAGAGGCCAAAGTTGATTCGCCCCACCAAGGATCCAGCCAGAAACGAATAGAAGAGCTAGACCCAATGGAAAATCTTACAAACTTACAGAAAATATGAAAAAGTCCAGCCATTGCCTTCCGGAGACTACCTGATCGGATTTTGGCCGCTTGATTGACATCCCATCTATTACCATGAGTTCTGTATTTACTGGCAAAGATGGATCTCCACAAAGCCTCTCTCTCCACACTGAATCTCCATAACGACTTATCCAAAAGAGCATTGTTCATGTTTTGAAGGTTTCCCATATTAAGACCCCCTTTTACTTTAACCTTACACATGTCCACCCACCTAACTAAATGATCTTTCTTCTTACCCCCACTCCCCCATCCCACAAGAATTCTCTTTAGTTTTTTTCAATCCTATTACTCACAGATTTCGACATTTTAAAGAGGGACATGAAATAGGAGGGATGTTTCCAAGCGACACCTGAATCAAGATAATTCTTCTCCCAAAAAGATATATGGTTTCTCTTTCATGCACTCAATTTCTTTTCCATTTTTTCAATGATCGGATTCCACAATTGCACTCCTCTATGGCTTCCTTTTACTGACATCCCCAAATATTTCGTAGGCCACTCCCCTAAACCACAACCTAACATTTTTGCACATCTCTTCTTAAAATTCTCCTCCATATTGATTCTCAGAAGACTGATATTCTCCAAATTGACCTTAAGACCTGAAATCATCTCAAAGGATCTAAGTATGCACTTAGTCCAAAATATGGTGTCCCTTGACGGATCAAGGAAAATAATTGTATCATCTGTAAACTGCAAATGAGACAAAGACACTTTATCCCTTCCTATTTCGAAGCCTCTAATTATTCCCTTCTCTTTCGTGATCGTGAAAAATCTTCTAAGGACATCATTAACTAGGGTAAAGAGAAATGGAGCTAATGGATCCCCTTGATGTAACCCCTTGGAAGATGGCACTAGACCAAATACCCCTATTCAGACAAATTTGTTTTTTGACATTTTGAATGCACCCTTTAATCCATCAACACCACTTTTCTGGGAACCCCTTCCATTTTAACACCGATTCTACAGACTCCTATTCTACCCTATCATAAGTCTTTTCTAAATCAATTTTAAGCACAAAGCCAGATTCCTTTTTCCTCACCTTTACCTCAACACATTCGTTTGCAATCAAAATTCTATTTGCAAGCACTTTGGCATCTTATAAACGCTGGTAACCAAACTAATTGGTCCAAAATCCCCAACTTTTGTGGTCCGTATGATCTTAGGAATCAACACTAGAAAAGTAGCGTTGGTGGCTTTATTGATGATCCCATTGTTCTGAAATTCTTTGAAAACTTTCATTAAATATTCTCTGATGATATCCCAACAATCTTAGTAGAAAGCCATAGAAAACCCATCTTGCCTAGGAGCCTTGTTCCTATTCATATCCCAAACTGTTTTTCTTACTTCTTCTTCCTCAAAATCTTTGTCTAATTCTTTTGCTGAATCCTCATTCAATCTAGGTCCCTCTAATCTCTCCAAATCAAAGCTCAAGTTTTACTCTGACCTATGCAGCTAAGAGAAAAAACCTGCCACCACACTCTCCTCAATTTCTTTTTGATCTTCAGTCACCTTACCTTTTTTATCCAAAATCACAGTATCATTCTTCTTTTTTCTAAAGTTTGCCATCTTGTGAAAATATTTTGTGTTTCCATCTCCTTCCTTAAGCCAAGATATTCTCGATTTTTGTCTCCAATTCACTTCTCCTTCAAAATCTCTTCTAGTTCCAACTTTAAGCTTCTCCTAGCCTCCTTTTCAACTCTATCTAGTAATCTAGTTTCTTCTTCCCTATTAATTGCCTGAAAACCTTCTAATATCTGTTTCTTTCTATTCAGGATCCACCCAAACACCTCTTTGTTCCAGGTTTTCAGATTTTCCTTAATTCCTTTTAAATACTTCATGAATTTGAACCCTTCCCATCCTGATGCCCTTGACCTTTTTCTCCCATCACCCTTTCATCTCTTCCTTGAACTTGGAATGAAGAAGCCACATGTTCTCAAATCTGAAGGGTGGGGGGCCACCCTCAACACCTGATCCGTAGAAATGAGAATAGGTGAGTGATCTGAGATTGGAATAGGAAGCACTTTTTGTGTAGTCTTGTTAAAGTGCTCCCAATCCGAAGATACAAGCATTCTATCCAGTCTATAGCCTACTGGGTTATCTTGTAAATTTAACAAGAGAGAAATCAATGAACTCTTAATCATTAATAAAATCCACAAATCTCGTCATACTCTTTGTAACTACTTCTCCCCAATTCCTCATTAGTATTTTTTATCACATTGAAATCTCCCACCATACACCATGGTTCCACCCACATTCCACGTATTCTCATGAGCTCTTCCCAAAATAAGTTTCTCTCCTTGGGCTTATTTGGCTCATAAACACCTATCAAAACCCACTCAAAACCATCCTCCACATTTGTAAATCTTATTGAGACTGAGTTCATTCCAATCCAAACTTCCTTATGAGAAACACAATCCACATCCCAAATAATATAGATCCTCCCGATCTCCCCACAGATGGTAAGTACTCCTATTCTTAATTTTTTGATCCCCGTACTTGCCGAATCAGTCTCTTAGAAATCTTTTCTCCTTTTGTTTCTTGAATCACCACTATATCCGCCTTAATTCTCCTCCAAAGATCTTTTATTGCTCTCCTCTTCTCACTACCTCCAAATCCTCTCACGTTCCAACTTATTATCTTCATTGAATAACTTTTTCCATCTCTCCCGACTCCTGACCTCTATACTTTTTCCTTTTATACTGTAGACTCCATTGAGAACACCTGTTCTCACTAGATTCTGCCCCACCCTCGGGACTCATTCTACCCTTTAAACACTCTTTTCCTTCCTGACTTTGCCTCTCTTTTTTTCTCTAAACTCCCTCACCGCTGAGACCATGTGGATATGTTCCCCATGTTTCCCTCTAACTTCTATTTGTAATTCCGATGCTATCTCTAGCATACCTTCCCATTCGTCTTTTTGATAATCACCTTCTTCCTCACACCTTTCTCCCAAACCCAACACACTCTCCTTCGTCTTCCATCGAGATTCTCCCAATAGGAGAGTAATCCCACCCTTGATATGGGAGAGTGGTACTGGAGATACTTGAAAAGAGAGGGCTCTGTTCAAACTATTCTACAATAAACCATTTTCATGGTTATTAGAATGAAAATCAATCAAATGACACAAAGGACCGAACGACATACCTGAGCATACTGGATAGGCACATGTTCAGCTTGAAGGATTGGATAGACACTAATCTCTTAGAGGGAATGAACTTAGAAATGAGAGGAATACCCTTGTACAGATCTTCACTGCAAACATCATTTTGAGGGATGAAAGAAGCTTCGTCCTCCCTGTGAATGAATAATGATGGGATTTACAGTGTTTACCTCTTCCATTTTACACTCTATTCCTACCACCGATAGTAGCTTTGAAACGTTAGTGGGCTTGCCGTCGTCCCTCACTTTTTCTGATAAATCTTAATCAACAATTTTCAGTGTTGGACACACTTCTTTGCAGACTCCTATTGAACCCATCCCTTGGAAAGAATCCTTTGCCATTCCAGGTTTTGCAACCATTTTATGGCTAATTGGCCGCATCACTTCCTCACAACCATTCGAATGACCGACTTTGAGAGAAGACACTTCATTGGAGACTGCAACAGAAAGGGAAGAGGGTGGGAGTCTAACAAGACTCGGGACGGATCCCTCGACAGAAGAATACCGGCCACATGTCGTGGCATTTGATGAATAATCCTGCTGAGGCGAGGCCCTATTTAGATTCTTGCTGTTCGTCTGGGCTTCCAATGCCTGAACGAGCCCCATATCGCCTATGATCTTTTTCACTTCTTCAGCCAAGAATCTTAAGTTTTCATAATCCACCCCATGTCTTCTTTAATTTCTTCACTACGATTACTCAACCTTCCGTTGCTGTTCTTCTTCGTCCTTGATCTATGCTAACTTCTTGAACTATGCGATCTTCCTCTCCCCCTCCTGTAGATGAGACTCTCCCAACCGGGCTTTGGAATGGGTCCTAAAACTCATAGACATCTTATGCTGCTGGTCAGCGCTACAAGTGCGGGAGGAAATCCCACACTCCCCTGGACCACCCAATAAGGCCCTCATATGGGGTTTCTCCCTATTGGGCCCAGACCCACAAATTGGATTGGAAACGAGCGGGATCTTCCCTTTCCAATTCAAATTCAAAACTGAAGACGACTTTTCAATCTTCTGTTGTGGGCCCCCACCCCTTGTACGTGTCCCTCAATACTGCCCACGCTCCCAATCCCTTCGCTCCACGTGGCTTTTCACCCCTGCTCTTTCCCCCCTCCTTCAATGTTGTCTTCTCCGGTAGTCTACCGGAAATGATAAAAAATCAGAACTTATCGGCGTCTTGATCGGAAAATAATTGAAAGTTTTGAAACTACTCGACCCATCCGAAATCACAATTTGTCTTGGTATTTTCCTATATAGAACTTTGTTTACTTGAATTTCTGCCCTTCCCAGTTCGTTTTCCATCATGTCGATTTCCCTACATCCATAAAACCTCCACAAACCTCCCTGATAAACCTCAATGTATCCAAAGCCAACAGCTGGACAGGAATCCCTCCCACCACCATCCAAATACCTGCTTGTGCCTTGGGTTCGACCGGAATACCTTCACCTAGTGGCCACCTACTCAGGGTGATTTCCATTCGGTTATCCACCTTGAAAAACTCTCTGTGCTAAAAAACTAGCATCTTCCTCTGAATTGGTAAACAATATAGCTTTCTTTTGGTTAGTTGAGAAAACCTCCCCAATTTCAATGCCTTTACATTCAGCAGTGAGTTTGTCTTTAACTACATACCAGTCAAGGCATGGAGAATTTGCTGTTACGCTGATTGCAAAAGCCCAGATAGTAGAAGATGGGCATGGAGCAATCACCAGAATCCACCCTTGGTTTGAGACCCCACCTGAAACAATATTTCTGGCCACCAAATCCTTAAAGTTTTGATTCCTCTGGACTTCCTGCTGCCTGACCATTTCTTTGTAACCCTGATTTTCTTCACTGATACAATGAAGAACCTCTTTACAGGAAACATCATTATATTTCCACCCCTTGTCTACTTTCTCCTTAGGCAAGAAGATCATGCAATGTCTTGCTTCGTTCCTAATGGAAGTGGGTTTTATAAATTCACCTCTGTTATTTTACCTGCATTTCATAATGAGCACTCTTCCGGCAACTCTTGACGACCCAATGAAACCACCCACCCCTAATTTCTGGTTGATATTATCCATTTCTCTCATAAACCACTTGATATCTAGTCCTTACATCATTATCCAACTGGACATCGGACCACTCCTCTCGGTTATCCTCAATCACTTCTCATAATTTTTGCAGAAACCTTCAAATGGAGTGTCCTTTCTCTCGATTCTAATGTTTCTTCTAACGACTCCATTGTTTCTCCTTGCTACTTGAGGTCGGGTGGATTCTTTTGCTACTACACTGGCATACGATCGGAATCCTCCACCTTCAACCCTTATAAATTTCTGGTTCAATTTATTCCCAAACTGCAATGCCTCCTTGATATCCTCTTTGCTGTATCCTGTAGCAAGAAGAACTTCAATCGTTTCTTCTAGGTTTCCTTTCCTGCTGGTTGTCCATTCGTCTTCCCGTCTCGATGTTGATTCATCTAGATTCATCTTGCATTGCTCCCAAATGCATCCTTCCATGACTTACTGAAAGCAGTATAAGTGTACAATGTGTAACATAATACATAAATTATTTATCTAATATGTTACTCTCTTGATGAGATATCATTCTTGTATTAAGTGTTAGTGTATTTGCATGATTTATTTTAATCTCTTGGGTATTGAGAACTTGATTGTCTTGGTATTGTTTTTTATCTCTATTATTTGTGGTAACTTGTTAATTATTTTGTTTCAAATTCTTCACACTACAACATTAATAGGTTCCTATGTGTTAATCTCATGGGAAATTTGCAAGATAATTATTTAATTCTTGTGCTTCCATGTGTAGCACATACTTATGGATCGTGAAATTCAATTTGATTTTCCTAATTGCAGATCTCATCGTCGTAAGTATGTTAGCTTGTACAAAATAAAGCTAAACCTCCTCCAACAAGAACAGGTAATTACTGTTCATACATAAATATATGTCTGTATGTGTGTTTTTTGGAAGTTAGTTAGGGTTTACACCTAGTAACAGTAATTGTGGAATGGTTAATTTGATAATTTCCCATGACTAGAGTTTTATTTTGTTGATAATCCAATTTCTCCCTTGCATTTAATGATTAATGCTCGACACAAAAGACCAAAAAGTTCTCTTAAGCTTTGGTTTTAGTATGAGAGCTATATCATCTTCGTTCAAAATGACTCACTATGGTTGCACATGGGTAGACATAGGTAAGTGGATAAATGGATAGATGGAAGGATTTCATTTGCCACGAGTTTTGAGGGTTACAAATCTCCTGCTATGTTTTGTCCGTTTTTCTGAAGCTGCTTTTATTTTGAAAGTTCTGACCAAATCATTCAAAACTTGAAAATTTTTGGTTATTGCTGCCAAAAGTGCTTGCTTAGGCACATGGGCAAGGTTTAAGGTGTAGATGGCCTTGGCTAGGTTTTAGGTGCTTGATATTATTTCACTACATTATTTCTCTATTTATTATCTATTAATTTTTAATACCTTTTGTTGAGAAGTTATTTTTTATTTATATTTTTAATTTTATAGTAAGTGAAAAAAGGAAAGCCCTTATTCCACCAAATAGGAGGAAGAAGGAGAAAAAGAATAAGCAGAGATAGGAGAGAACTTGCCGGTTGGTCAACCATGTTTGAATCTCTGTCTGATCTGCCTCTCATCTCTCTTTCTTCTTTTCTCTCTCTCTCTCTCTCTCTTTCTCTCTCTCTCTCTCTCTCTATATAGATATATCCCTTTGTCAATCTGTCTCTACCCCTTTCTCCTCGTTTGCATCTTGCACCCTCTTTCCTACCTTCTTTCTCTCTCTCTCCTCTCTCTCTCTCTATCTCTCTCTCTCTCTCCACTTATTTGCTTCTCTCTCCGTCACATCCCAAACCTAGAGTACTCACTTTGGAGACCCTAAAGATTTGCAAATGCAGCTCTCACCCCATTTCCACATGGGAGTGGATATCCAGTATATAACAAATCAAACATAACACTTATTAAGCATTATAAAACATAGCATAGCGGAAGTAAAATAATCAATCCATAAGTCTCATGTATTCAATCAAATCTCCATCTTAAGGTTTAAAATCAATAGAAATAAACATTGTTTGCAATGTCGCTGACATGTCGCCAATCTCTGGCGACATGTCGCCATTTCGGAGGTAGGCGACATGAAACTAGGGTATAAGTCGTTTTACTCTGGTTTCGGCGACATTTCGGCCATATGTTGCCCATGTCGAGCGATGTCAGTGTAAAAAAAATACTTTCATGGTTTTCGATTATTGCCGAAACCAGGGAATTGAGGGAAAACTTGTAAAAATGAGGACATGTCACCCATGTGAGACATGTCGCCTGACATATCGCCGAAACCAGGGAAGTGAGGACAAACTTGTAAATATGAGGACATGTCGTGCGTGTCGCTTGATACGCGTGACATGTCATTTAAAGTGGAAATCTGCCCCAAATCGAGCAGATTTCCCCTCTTTCCTTCATCTACCTCAAATCTTCTTTCTCCCCTTCACATTTTCTACTGATTTTTACCCAAAACAAATGGGATTTGGTCGGATTTGTGTACGAAAACACAAATCGAACACCTCTCTTCAACGTCTACGACTATACGCCTTTTGCAAACCTTTCACCGGTGAAATCAAGGTAAGAACTAAAATTTTTCAATTTTACAGTAAATCTGTTCATGAAATCATGTATGCCAATTATATGTTATGTAATGACACCCAGCTATAGATGAGTGTCATTACTTTTTTTTTTGTTTTCACAACAACTATATTGATTTAATTATTTTGGCCGAAAAGTACATAATATATATAATAGCTATAAAAATGACATAAGGGTAGTAAATATTAGAATATTGTCGTAATAAATTTAAAAAAAAAAATTTTAAAAATTATTTCTGATTAAATTTTTAGCAATGATTTAATTAATAAAAATAATATTTATAATTTAAAAAAATGAATAAAATTAAAAAAATACAAAAAATAGTAAAACATTATATTGCTAAAACTTAATAATTTATGAGTTGAAATATACTTTGATTAGTTTCTTAAATTATTTAATTACTGTAATTAATATTTAAAAAAAATATAAAAATGACAGAAAAATATAGGAAAAATGGTGAAACACTATATTGCTAAAACTTATAATTTATGAATTGAAATGTACCTCGATTAATTTCTGAAATTATTTTATTTGTGTAATTAATATTTAAAAAAATGAAAATGATTAAAAATGACAGAAAAATTTAAAAAGTATAGAAAAATACAGAAAAACATAAAAGAATTGGATTGTTGAAATTCTTAAGGTCTTATGACTTTTCTATGTCGTTATTTGCTACTGGTTCATTTGAGATGGCATCAACTGGGAGGAAGCTAGAGATAGGATGGTAGCATGGGACCATGTACGGGAATGATAAAAACAAATCCAATGCAACTACTGTGGTCATATAATGAAGAGTGGTGGGGTTTCAAGGTTGAAACAACACTTAGCACACTGTTACAAGAATGTAGGTAATTGTTCAAAGGTGCCTCCTGAGGTGAAGAAATTGATTGCAGATCATTTGCCAACTGGGGTACATTAAGGAAAGATCAATGAGAGTACTAGAAAAAGATTGAAGCAACCACCCTGTCTATTAGTGGATGACGATGATGGTGATGATGACGATGACGGCACTCCCTATCCAGCCGATGTCTCTAGTGCGGGAGCGATTACAGTTTCGTGCTGATACCGTGCATCCATGTAGCTTGAGTATGAGAGGAGAGAGGAGAGATAGAGGGCTTATGGGGCTGGACCGTCAGGGACTGGACCATCAGGGGTTGGGCAATCGGAGGTTGAGCCGTCGGGGGTTGAGCCAAGAGAAGGTGCTGAATCTAGATCATGTTTAGCACTGCCCTTCCAGGAAATTAAGAGTGTTAGGATGCCTGCTCCACCTTTAGACCCATCTTTGTATAAGTTATCTGATTCAAGGAAGAAGTGCCTTGAGGATATTTGGAGTGGAGGAAATGTAAGAGAAAAGATGGGTAAGTTTATTTCAAAATTCTTTATCTTCAATCGCATCGTAACAAATGCAGCTAACTCAACACACTTCAATCAAAAAGAATATGGTTGACGTCTTATAGGAGTGAGAGAGGACTGTTACCCTGCACCCCACAAGCGATTTTGGGGAAATACCTGGACCAGGAGGAGGCAGAGGTCAGAGAGTACATTGATACATTAAGGCCTCATTGGGAGGAGTATGGCGTCGCTTTCATGTGTGATGGGTGGAGTGGCCCCACAAAGCTGTCCATTATAAACTTCATGGTGTATTATAGAGGACGAGTCGTATTCTTGAA
Organism: Pachysandra terminalis; assembly: GCA_031762675.1. Taxonomy (NCBI): domain Eukaryota; kingdom Viridiplantae; phylum Streptophyta; class Magnoliopsida; order Buxales; family Buxaceae; genus Pachysandra; species Pachysandra terminalis. The sequence goes on from JAUPMG010270443.1 coordinate 10,096, forward strand.
GTCTGTAAATGCATCTGATAAGATAAAGGATGTGGATTACATCATTGTCATCTATGAGGTTAGGGCGAAAAATGTGGTACAGATTGTAACGGATAATGGCAATGTCTTTGTAAAGGCAGGGAAGACACTTATGGAGAACTCAACCTTATATTGGACATCGAGTGCAACACATTGCTTCGACTTGATGCTAGAGGCTATTGCTGCTAGACCGATGGTACTTAGTGTTCTCGAGGATGTACTTGCCGTCACAAATTTTATATACGACGGAATTGTACTAGTGAAGATGAGAGAAGTATGTCAATGGGACATATTCAGACCGGGCATTACTCGATTTGCAACCAATTGCATAGCCTTGGAGTGCATCCTCGTCATAAGGCAGGATTGATGACTCTTTTTACTAGTCGTGATTGGGTTGCTTGTCGTGAGAGTAAAACCGATGTTGGCAAGAAAGTTGAGAAGATTATTCTTGAAGGAAATTTTTGGGACAAGGTCTGTGACTTGGTGAATCTCTTGAGCCTATGTATCGAGTCTTCTTATAGTGTGTGGATGCGGATGCCTATCTTACTATGGTATTGTATATGAGTTGATGCGGCTTATAAATGAGCAAATCAATGCTGCTTGCTCGAGGACGTACAAATGGGTCCACAAAATCATCGGTAATCGCTTGTACAAGACACTTGAGCACTGTCACATCCCATACCTAAAGAGATCCTCCGGATACCCCAAAGGTTAGAATGCAACTCTCACCCCAACACAATGGGAGTGAATAAACAATATAAAACATAAGCGGAAGTGATAGTATAATAATTCGAATAAATATTTACATAAAAGATACAATCTGTTCTGATTAAATAAACTGAAATAAACTACAATCTAAATACATAAACCTTATAATCTAATTTCTATCTTTTCATCCGCTTTATTCCTGTAGCTCTCCCTTTAATAACAATCATCCTTTAAACCTGAAAATATGTCATAAAACACACATAAGCTGAAAGCTCGGATGAGTAGACCTTCATAACAAGGTATTTACTCATATCCCAAAGTTATGAGAAATTATATAATAAATATCGTAATAGTGCTGAATCTGGAAAGTATATGATAATGATGATAAATCTGGAATAATATGTGATAATAATGATATGTGGATAGCAGCCAATCAATGATTCTTCTCTCACTAATTCTCACATTGGTTTGTATCCTAAGGATATCAATGATCATATTTTAATGTTTACAATTCCTAAATCTATATGATAATTATGATATCAAGTGTATCATACACAAGACATCCTCAATAATATCAACAATCATATGTAATGCATATGCATGCTATTTGGCATTCGAATAGTGTATGCCCCACACTACATCTAATCTTATATCCAAGAATGTCCCACCAATGTGAATTCATTCTCCAAAACATGGCAATGTGATAATAAATTATTCTATGTGCGCATCATAGTTCTAAGGGAGTTCGACCTAGTGGGCACAATCTCCTCACCTTACTTTCAATTACGGGAACATATCCAAAGTTTCACTCATGTGAACTATCCTCAGTGAGCCATACATTATCCGATCTACTAGCAGAAGTTGACTCTTATGATTCAGATATTGGGTTTCACTAATATGAGCTATCCCTCACCTATGATCTTACCACAAGTCTCTTGGGATCATCTCCCTCACCTTGGGCATAAACAACACCTAGTTCCTCAATGGACAAGTAAATAAGTCATAATAGTATCCTTTGTAGGCCAAGCACAGTGTGCTCCAACAATAGAATAACAGGGAAGCTATCTCAGCTGAGTAGTCGATGTAACTCATAATTTCAGATTCTTTATTAATGTAGTGCACACACAATGATTACACAAACACATATATTCAAGTAGCATAACATGAGCACGTTCTCATGATCCTAGGTGGTATAATGCACATAGTTTAATATATTTAGTTTAATACACATGTAGGCATGCTGAGAGTGTCATAAATAATATAATTAAGTCTAATTTTCTTATCCTAAGCCCAATTAATCTAATTTAACCCAACTGTTATTATAAGATCTTAATTTAATTATTTTAAGGTACATATCAATTTATAATTATGTTAATTACCAACTTTAGGTTAGTTTTAATTATAGATTTTATTAAATTATTATTTTACCCTTCTATTAAAATTTCTTTTCTATTCTAGTTTTTCAAGTCCTTACAAGCACCCTCTTCATAAGGCTGGTAAGTGCTTTGTTTCTTGTGCTTGATGCTATTTTAATAGATAAATGGTACATAATTGACTATAGTTGTTCTCTTATTCAACAGCGTATTAGTTGACCCCAAATATTAGTACAACCATAGACTTGGAACGCATGCAGAATTATTGCAGGTCGTACATGATGTGTACGCAAAGCTGGACCCCAAGTCTAAGACGAAAGGGATATTTGGCCATGAAAGTTTTTCCTAGACACTTGAAGTTTGTTATTTTAATTTTCAGGTCAAGTGTGGTTCTAATTAGTGTTGTATTGTATGTTTTAGTTGCTTATGTTCAGAGATTATATTGGTTCATTCGGATCAAAGGCCTCCATTGCTGCGAGGAAGAAGATGTTGCCATGTAAGTTTTAATTAAATTACAAACAATCTTTTTAATTAAATAGACTTTTAATTTCTAGATTTAATGAACAGGTGAGTGGTGGCTTATGTACAAGATCAACACCCATACACTTTGCTCTTTAGCCGTTCGGATCTTGGCCCAAACTGCCTCATCCTCTTTTTGTGAGAGGAATTTGAGCACTTTTGCTCTCATTCATATGAAACAACGCAAAAGATTGGCATATCAGAAGCTGCAGAAGTTGGTTTTCTGCCACTACAACATGTGTTTTGAGGATGAAAGTGATAGAGGATGAGAACGAGTGCGCTTTATCGATTGACTCAATTGACTTGCTAGTGGAGATGACTGATGAGGATGACCCCCTTTATGAGTGGGTTTGGACTTCTGAGTTGGATCAAGCCGATGAGCGCTCTAATGAAGAGATAGCCAGGGCTGTTGAAGAGATGGGGATTGATGTGGATCGGGTTATGGAGAGAGGGGTGGGAGAGACTGGGGGAGATTCATTAGATAGAGCCGTGCGCATCATCCCGTCACTCCTATGTTCTGGTGGTGGGAGTGGTAATGGAGGTGGGAGTCAGGGTATTGTTGCTGGGGGTGGTGGTGGAGTTGGGAGTCAATGTATTGGTGGTGGTTGGGGTTAGGGTACTGGTGGTGATTGTGGAGAGGCTGATGATGATGATCGTGACGAGGGTGGCATGAGCGGGGGGGGGGGGAGGTGGTAATGATGTTCAGATAGGGGTGTCCCCTTTCATAGGAGAGGGAAGCTTTGATTACACCACACAGGATACAAATCATGGTGCCCCTCCACGTAGTAGAGCCAGTCAGTCTTTTCAATCTCAGCACCGGGGTAAGGGGAAGAAACATTTGGCAGCGCAGGATGAAGCATCCATCTTTCATAGCTTTGGGAGCTAGAATGTGGGCGTGGGCAGCAGGGATCTTCCTCATCGGCATCGTACGGCGGATATGGAGGCTATGATGGATATTGTGGGTATGGAGGATGCCGATCCAACTCGGGATCGGCCAAGAACGATCCCGAGCCGGGAACCGAGTTTAAACACTATGCCAGATACCCCATACCCTGCTGCTGCTGGATTTGGGGATGATTCGTATGGATACCCTCATGTTGCTCCATGTGCTATCATAGTCACTATCGTGATGACCTATTACCCCCAATACCCTCTATGGGAGTATCAGTGCATATGACCCCTGAGGATTACCAGAGGTGTCTCCAAGTACACGGATTGGTATAATCGGATGATATCCTGGGCCCAGTATTGCAACTACGTGGAGCAGACATATTATGGTGGGGGACAACGCAGAAACGAAGATGATGCTGATGAGCCTACCCGCTATTCGCTTTGCATATGAGTGACTCATACATGGTAGCTTTGATGACACTTGATTTCTATATGTTCATTAGGGCACCCTTGTCACCATCATCATCATCATCATCATCATCATCATCATCATCGTCATCATCCTCTCCACCATCACCACCAGTACCCTGACCCTAACCACCACAAGTACCCTGACTCCTACCTCCACCCCCACCCCCACTCCCACCACCAATGCCCTAACTACCAACTTCACTACCACTCCCACCACCAGAACGTGTGGGTGACGAGGTGATGCGTACGGCTCTATCTAATGATTCTCCCCCAGTCTCTCTCACCTCTCTCTCCATAACCCGATCCATATCAATCCCCATCTCTTTAACAGCTCTGGCTATCTCTTCACTAAAACGCCCATCGGCCTGATCCAATTCAGGAGTCCTAACCACTCATAAATGGGCCGTCTTCATTAGTCGTCTCCCCTAACAAGTCAACTGGGTCAGTCGGCAAAGCGCCCCCGCTCTCATCCTCTTATCACTTTCATCCTTAAACGCATGTTTTAGTGGCAGAAAACCAACTTTTGCAGTTTCTAATATGTCAATCTGTTGCGTTGTTTCGTATGAATGAGGGCAAAAGTGCTCAAATTCCTCTCACAAGCTGAGGATGAGGCATTTTGGGCCAAAATTCGGACGGCTGAAGTGCGAAGTGTAGGGGCGCTGATCCCGTACATAACCCACCACTCACCTGTTCATTAAATCTAGAAATTAAAAGTCTATCTAATTAAAAAGATTGTTTGTAAATTAACTAAAACTTAATTAAAACTTACATGGCATCATCTTCTTCCTAGCAGCAATGACGACCTCTGATACGAATGACCCAATATAATTTCTAAACGTAAGCAACTAGAACATACAATACAACACTAATTAGAGCAACACTTGAGCTGAAAACTAAAATAACAAGCTTCAAGTGTCTAGGAACATACCCAATGGCCAAATATCCCTTTTGTCTTAGACTTGGGGCCCAGATTTGCGTACACATTATGTACGACCTGCAGTAATTCCGCATTCGTTCCAAGTCTATGGCTGTACTGATATTTGGGGTTCAACCAATACGTTGTTGAATAAGAGAACAACTATAGTCAATTATTCACGATTTATCTATTAAAAGAAGCATCAAACACCAGAAACAAAACACTTACGGACCTTATGAAGGGGGCGTTCAAGTGTCTTGTACCAACTATCATTTTTGATTTTGTGGACCCATTTGTACGTTCTCAGGCAAGGGCTTTGATTTGCTCATTCATAAGCTGCATCAACTCATATATGGACTCCATAGTAGGATAGACTTCCGTATCCATACTCCGTAAGAGTTGATACATGGGCTCCATGAGATTCACCAAGTCACGGACCTTGTCCCAAAATTTTTCTTGAAGAATAATCTTCTCAACTCTTATGCCCACATCAGTTTTACTCTCACGACAACCAACCTAATCACGAGTGGTAAAAAGAGTCCTCAATCCCGCCTTATGATGAATGATTGTCTCCAAGGCAATGTAGTTGGTTACAAATCGCGTATTGCCCGGTCTGACTATGTTCCCTTGACATACTTATCTCATCTTTGCTAGTATAATTGTGTGGTTGTATATAAAGTTTGTGACGGTATGTGCATCCTGAAGAACACTAAGTACACTCGATCTAGCAACAATAGCCTTTAGCATCAAGTCGACGCAATGTGCTGCACATGATGTCCAATATAAGCTGTACCTCTCCATAAGTGTCTTCCCTGCGTTTACAAAGACTGCCATTATCCGTCACAATCTATACCACATTTTTCCGTCCAACCTCTTTGAGGACATCAATCAACAAACCCACGATGTAAGTCGTATCCTTTATCTTATCAGAGGCATCTACAAACTTCAGAAACACGGCTCGTTCTATACAACATACCATGAAGTTTATAATGGACAGCTTTGTGGGGCCTGTCCACCCATCACACATTATAGTGACGCCATACTCCTCCCAATGAGGCCTAATGTATCAATGTACTCTCTGATCTCTGCCTCTTCCTGTTGTAGTTATTTCCCCAAATTCTCTCGTAGGGTGGGGGGTAACACTCTTCTCCCAGACTCCTGTATGATGTTAATCATATTCTTTTTGATTGAAGTGTGGTGAGTCTGCTGCATTTGCTGGGATGTGATTCAAGATAAAGAATTTTGAAATGAACTTGCCCATATTTTCTATTACACTTCCTCCACTCCAAATATCCTTAAGGCGCTTTGCCTTGAATCAGATGACTTATACAGAGATGAGTCTAAAGGTGGATCAGGCACCTTAACACTTTGACTTCGCTGGAATGGTGGTGCTAAACGTGATCTAGATCCAACACAGGCATTGTCTTCTCTTAATTCGATTTCCCCTTTATTCAACTTTGTATGGCAGTATCCCTCTGTTGAATGCCTTGTATGGCGGTGTAAGTTGCAAAATCTGGTACTCTTCTCTTCTTCTGGCGTAGGCTCTCGATCTATCACATGGAGCCTTACGACCCCGTCTTTTACCCACTAATCCAATAGTTCCTCGATGCTTTCCATTCTGATTGGGAATGGTGGAGGCTTCCCTGGCCTCGGTTTGTCTGCTAAATCTTACTTTCTTTATCACCTTTCTTTCTCTTAGAATCTTGAGTGGCCAATACCTGGACCATGGTCCTTTTCCCGCCTTTGAAATTCTTGTCCATTGGTTTTCTTACTGAATAGCTAGTTCTTCTGGCCGCATTATAGAGTTTGTTTAAGCTTTCAATGTTGATGTTCTCCAAATATGCTCTGTGCTCTCTTACCATTCCTGCTACTTCATAGCTATACTAATTTCTCGTCTACCATTACTTCATCACAATCTGCCGCTAGTTCTCTGAATTGCTTTACGCAATCAATGTGATCTTCTGTTAGTCGTTGGCACTCATGACCCAAGTCAAACAAAGTTATCTTCCACCTGGAAGAATTTCTTGTAGAATTGAATGGCCATGTCGGTCCAATACCTTATTGATCCTAAGGGTAGGCTGGTGTACTGTATATATGCTTGTCCTGTCAGAGACTTTGGAAATTCTCGCAGTTTCATTCCTCATTTGATGCAAATTTCCCCATTGTATCTTGAAATTGCCTCGAGTGCTCTTTGGTGCTCTCCTCTTTACCATTATAGATCGGGAACGAGGGGGTATTGTATCCGATCGGGAAAAGTTTGCTGGCGAGGTGTGCTTGATATGGCGGGCGGGCATCCAGATCTAAGCTCATCCTTATCTTTTATCTTTCCAGTAGACCATTCATCTCTTCTCTGGTGATGTATCCATTTGTTTGATTGTCCGTGGCCGCCTTTCCAAAACTGTGTGGCGTCGAATTTTGGTTGGAGCTAGTAGTAAGTCCTTCGTTCAGTAGATTTTCTTCAGGTACAATGGGTTCCTTTTGCCCTATCTTCGGGATAATGCTCTGCAGGAGTGTTAGGGTTTGTTGTTGTGAATTTGTGATTGTTGCAGTTGTAGCAAGCAGGCCTGCATGATGGCCATCGAATCTGATTGCTCGATGAATGCCATATTTTGTGTATCCGGATTTTATTCTGGAAGCATTCCTCCCATGTCTCGTCTGGTACCCTCATTTGCACTTTTTGATGCTTCAGTCAAGATCTGACCGCCGGTGTTCCTTCGAGTAGGAGCCATGTTCCGTCTGGTGCCGAAACCTAGATATTGAATGTTCCCCAGTGGAGTCGCCAATAATGTGTGTGTGAATTGTAGTGTCCAGATTAGAGGTTCAGATCTTACGAATGCCGAGGATTCAAAGAGATTTGAGGAGAGGATAGAGAGGGATGGGGATGTGGAAGGACAGAGGCAATGAGAAGATATTGGAGGATGTACCACTGAATCGATCCTTCAAAATGCGCGGGGTGAACCTCTATTTATAGGTGGTATCCGCTTGCCAAACCCGTTGGAGATTAGACCACCATCTCACGATATTGGCGGTGCAACCCATATATCCGATCCTCCATATTGTTTCCATTGGCCCTTTTTACATCTTAATTTATTTCCATGAAGTTGTCTGCCTTCGTAGTATATTTGGTTAGATGAGAAAGGAGCGGACCCTCTTTCCATGCCTAGCAAACCACAAGCCTCTTTGATCCCCCATATGGCCAAACCGTCGGGCCCCTATCCATCTTAGAAATGGAGACCTGGTCCGTTTGCAGATGTATACCATGGTCCTTATAGCCTCGCTAAGGAACGGGGTACGTGTCTTTGCAAAGTGTCAGTTCCCATCGTGGGATCTTCTTTTTTTTTTTTTGATCGATAACGAAAATTTTATTGTAGGAGAAGAAAGAGAAAGAAGAATGTACATAGATAATCAGAAAAGGTGGAAAAAAAAAACTAGAAAAAAAAACAGGTCTGCTCCAAAACAGATTTGAACAGACCCACAAAACTCTCCACGATATCTAGAAAGACAGCTACTACTTCCACAACACCCCTAATTCCCAACATCTAATAATGTCCGACCTTGATAGATCAGTGAACTCAGGGAGGACAGCCGCCCATGAAGATGCTAAGCCCATCGTGGGATCTTCTTAGATCATACCACGTATTCATTATGATTATACCTTAGTACAAACAGAAACCCTAAAACCTAACTTAAGACCTAAGCAACTGATCTTAGCCCTCTTACAATTAAGTCATTAAAATAAAGTAATCTCAAATGATTGATTATACCTTCATACAAACGGAAACCCTAAAAGCTAACTTAAGATCTAAACAACTGATCTTAGCCCTCTATACAATCTAATCCAAGCCATTAAAATGGAGTAATCTCAAATGATTACTTAAAACTCACATGTCTTCTAAAATAAAACCCTAATGACAAAAATACCCCTAGAATTCATCATTTTTTGTGTAAATAAACTTTGAATCCTATTTTGAAGACCAAATCAATAAAAGAGTAGAAATAGCTGTCATAGGACATAAAGAGATCTTTCCAACGAATCAAAGATCATCTAAGAAGGAAACACGAGCATAAAGTTATTTCTTAAAAGAAAACTGTGTCAGATACTCCTTTTTGGAGAAGACTCATCCTCGAGTTTCTAGATGTGCTTTGATTGCTTCGAATCAGATTGTCCTTGTTAATAGAAACCTCATAATTACAGTACCACTTCCATCCCGGAGCAATTCTTAGAAGAATTCCCATAGAGTTAGCACTCCTTACCTTGGTTTCTACTAGGCAAAGAAAAATCAAGCTTATTTACTTGAATAAGATCCTTAATTTCCCTCTGCTTGAGATGGTCATTCCATGGTTCTAAATATCGTATCGTATCGCCCGTATCGGGCGATACGTATCGCGTATCGACCAGGTCGATACGATAATATCATGTAAAACACGATA
>JAUPMG010270471.1:0-19418 GCA_031762675.1 Pachysandra terminalis
TAATGCAAGGATTTAAAGACCGGAACGGGTCTCCGGACCGATCCCGTCCGATTCCGGTTTGAACCGCCGGTCCGAATCCAGTACAGAAAAAAAAAAAAATTGAAAAAAATTTCAGACTGTTGCCGAACCGGCAGGGACCGGTCGCCGGACGATAGACCGGCAATACTGGTGGGACCGGTCGTTGAACTGCTGGAACTGGTTGCCGGACCGGCGGTACCGGTCGATGACCCAGCGATACTTCCTTTGTATTGCGGGTTGGAACCGCACCGGTATGGTCCGGTCCCGTTCCGGACCGGTCGGTACGGAGCGGTATCGCCCGATCCGGAGAACCATGATATTATGTATATAGACACACATACACATACTCGCACACACCTCCTTTTGAATTAGATTGCATAATGTTGGCCTATCTCATTTACTCTTGGAAATGTTGTCATTATAAATGTTATAATATAAGTTAAATGACCTTGAATGCTCAAGGAAAATAGATAAATTAAATTTGAACCATTCATCTCAAACTAGAAAGAAATGCTGGCATTATCTGGTGATGCAAAGTATCTGTCGTCATGAAGGTAAAGTTTGGTTAAAAAGTGAAGTACTCTGAGGTTTTGTTATGCATGATGGATTGGGATAGCCTTGAAAGAATGGCACAACATTAATACCATAAATCTTTGGATTTGATTGCATAGTGTCATCCTATTTCAGTTACTCTGAAATGTTGTCATTGAAAATAGTATGATGTTAATTATATAACCTTGAATGGTCAAGAAAAGATAATGAAAGTAAATTTGCAAAAACTGTCAAGAAGAAAGAAAAAGTGGCATAATCTGGTGACACAAAGTATTTGTACTGACTTGACTTGAAGAGAGTAAAGTTTGGTTAGGAAAAAAATGTTAAGTACTCGGAGGTTTGGCTTATGCTTGATGGGTTGAGCACAGCTTTGAAAAAATGAAGAGGGTTCCAGACTAGGAGATATCTTTAAGATCTCTCTCTTTCTCTTTCTCATCTTCGTCTTCTTCTTCTTTAAATTCATATCTGACACAAATTTTGAAGGACCTTGCATCAGCCAACTGCAGTATTGATTTGTACTCATTTCCATTCATAACTAGTTACTTTTATGTTATTTTATTTATTTTTTTAATTTTTTATTTCCCTAGTCACAATTTCTGTTCTCTGTTTGTATTTCTTTAGTATTTGTTAATAAGTTTGTGATGGGAAATCATTTGGATTTTTTGTACTATATTTGGACATGATATTTGTTTTCTTACTGTTTTGATTTTTAATTATTAAATATATGAGACAAAAAATTCCTACATTCCATTTTCTTTCAAGTTTAACTATGATTATCAAAATAATTATTATCTAGTTGGGTTAAGGCCTTTTGTTGTTGTTGTTGTTTTTATTTTTTTATTTGTTTGTTGTTGTTGTTGTTGTCTAACTACTCATGATATGTTCTTTGTTTTCTTCCTTACAAAATCAGTCCTGGTACTGTATTTTGACAAATTTGCTACTCTGTCTTTTGAATAACTTGCAGCACGGATAAAATGAGTGAGACTGCTATTCTAGAAGTTGTCGAAAAAAATTTCAAAGATCATCTCATTCTAGGGGAGGAGGGTGGGCTCATTGGGGAATCATCTTCTGATTATCTTTGGTGCATTGATCCATTAGGTATGTCCTCTTTGACACTTAGGTTTAAAGAATGAATATTGTAGGATATATTCATTTTCCCCAATTCATAGTTTCTCGACGGTAACTGGGAATATTTGAGGTGTCCTTGATTTTTGAGGTATTCATGTGTAAGAGATTGGAGTTCTCTTATTATTTAATATTTAGAATTAAGGGTTTTACTAAATTTTTTATGTGCGACTTGGACATCTCTAAAACCAATGGTGCTTTGGTACTGCCATGGCCTGGTTTGGTAAAACTCACCCTAGTCACTGACAAGTTCATATTTACTATGTACATCCCTGAAAATCACTTGCATGCATGGTTTCGTGGATCGGATGATACCGGTCTGTACCAGCTGGTCCGGACCATAGTGGTCCGATTCCAACCTGCGATACAAGGGATTGTATCGCTGGGTTATGGATCGGCGGTCCGGCGACCGGTTCCGGCAGTCCGACGACCGGTTCCACCGGTTTCGCTGGTCCGGCAACCGGTCCCGCCGGTACGTCCAGTCTGATGACTGGTTCCGTCCGTCCGGCGGCCGGTCCCCGCCGGTCTGAATTTTTTTTTCCTCTCTGTACCGGATCCTGACCAGCCGGTACCAATCCGGACCGGAACTGGACGGGATCGGTCCGGTCTCTGGTTCTGGTTTATTGAACCTTGCTTGCATGAGCAAAATCAGTGGCCTCTAGAACTGAATTCAGTCAGTTGAGTTGCATCACTCATCTGAATCGACTTTCCTACAAAGTCAAGTCGGTTGAATTGATTAAGATTAAAGAATCTTGGATAATGTTTTGCTTGACCATCTTAAAAGGAACTAATATGTTTAAAAAATTTAGGAGACAATATTTTACCAACAAATGTTCTTTTTTGCAGTATACCTTCCAAGACTGATACTCTTATTGGATCCATTTTCCATTGGTTTTGGGACGATACTAATTTAAGAGTTATTTCTTGAAGATATCAAATAATATCATGGATGACTGTAGACTCAAACTGAACTCTCTTTATAAACCAAATTACATGATCAGAGCTACTGAATGAACAAATGAACATAGACATGCACGGAGAGAAAAATGCATTTTTGACTATTTTAACAGTTTTAGGTGGAATTTTATCACCTATCTTACACCTTGTATTTTCTATTGCATACATTAAAATTTTACCTTTCAAGATATATGCTCAATAGTGTTCTGTAGCTTTCATTCTTAAGAGGGATGCTAAGATGCCAGGCATTTTGGTGCAACACACCTTTCCACCCTGCAAAAGGACAAATTAAAAAAAAAGAAAAAAAAAGTTTTGTTGGGCTTGTAATTATTTTCTACATTGATATATATATTTTTTTTGATGAATTTACGTTTATATTAAAAATCTTTTGCCCTTTTGCAGGGCAGAAAGATGCGCTGCACCAAAATGTTTTGCTTCTTAACATCCTCCTATTCTGAAACATGGGATTAGGAGGTTGTCAGTTTGACAATAGGAATGAACATGGTCAACAAGTTTTCTTAATCAAATTTTTAGGGTATTCTCATACAGGTATGCTTTTTAAAGGTAGTTGTTTCTAAAGGGGGAGTATCAAAACTAATTAAAAGATTCCTATGGTACATCAGATAATGTATGGACTGGTGAAATGTACCACACCAGGAATCCTGGTGGGACAGTTTTCCCAGATGGCTGCTGGGTTTGTGAAACCAACTTCCCCACTTGCTCTTCCACATGACTTTTCTTCACGTACCAAGTTTCAGCCGCTAATATATCAATCAGATGGAAAAGGGGCAGCACCTTGGAGTAACATCTTTTTGTTTCCTGACGAGCACAAATAAATGAAAAAAATTTGACTGTTTATATTATACATGTCAAAAAGTTCAATACACCGACTTGATGACGGCTTATGTTGTTGCAACAGTTGTTCGTATGGCCCATATTGAGGGTCCCCTGTCAGATGGACTGTCTGGTTTGGCCACAACATTCCATATGGCAGATAACCAAACCTTGTGATGTGTCCAGAAACCCTTTTGCCCCATATATATATATTCATTATTATGTTTGATCATACTGAAGGACTCGGCCAATATTGAACATGTGATGTGATAAGAATCTTTTGATGTTGTCATTGATGGAAGTCATAGTGAACTGGTATCCCATCAGCACTGGGCCAGTGATGTTGTCAGTCTGTCAGGAAGTTGGGGTGCATTTCAAATGCTTCCTCATTAATAAGACTTGATTGAAAAATAGCAATTTAATTTATAAGTTTGTGCTTTAAAGAACTCTCTGTCAGTTATAATTCCCTGCTTCCCTGAATGATCCTATTGCTTGTTAAGTTACATTATATTTTGTTCACAACTTCATATAGCCGATAATAATAGTTTTATGGTTCTATATAATTCTATGTCACTTACAGTTCCCTGCTTCCCCGAATGATATTTAATTTTCTATTATTTATTGGATTACATTTAAAAAGCATAGAAGCAGAATCTTTTTCTTTTTTCCCCTTTGATGAGTAATTAAAGAGACAAGAATGAAAGTACACAGAGAAAAATTACAATCAAGGGCAAGCCATAACAGACAGGCAAAGAAAAGATGCAATAAAGCAGCATGAAAAACTATAGGCTATGAATGATACAAATAGCTTGAGCAACAATGCAATGGGTTAAAAAGTGGTCTGTTGACTCCCATGTTCTCATGCATATCATTCACACACGAGTGGATAAAGCTTTATGGGGCCTCTCTTTGGAAGGATGTTGCTAGTATAATCCTACTTAGGGTAGCAACCCAAGACAAATCTTTAATTCTTGGAGGAAACAGGGGTTTAGGGGAAGAGAGATGGAAAACATCAGACTGCATAGAACCTTGAAAAAGGATTTGAAAGAAACATACAGTAAGCATTAGGGACCCAAATTCGAATATTGAGGCTGGCCCCCAATGAAAACTTATTTAAGGGCCTTAAACAAAGAAGGTAGTTCGGGAAGATTAGCTGGTCTAGGATCTTGACAAAAACAATGAAACCACAACCCTGAAGAAGACCAAGAACGAACGTCAGGCACTTTGTATTCCTTGTCCACTGACAACTGAAACACCCAAAAGAATTTTGACGAAAAAGGAAAATATGTTCACTAGATGTCTCTTCAAAAAAGATATTAGACCCATTCCCCAGACTCAATCTACATAGAGAATAGAACGAAGGAGCTAGTTTCATGACATATTTCCAAGGACTAGAACTATTGATCTTCTCCCTTAAAATAACTTCCCGCTCTTTATGGCTTTCACTGTACTTGCTACAAATGATAGAGTGCCATAACATGTCCTTTTCAAAATTAAACCTCTAGACAGTCCAGAGTCCTACCTAGATTCAGCCCACCATTGTCCTTGCCTTTGCAAAACTGATTTCTATTAACTAGATAATCTTCTCTATCTCCCACAGTAAGAAATTCCTTTGCAGCTTTTCAATCCTCTTTACAACCTAAACTAGGATTCCAAAGGAGACGAAAAATAAGGAGGAGATTCACCAAACCTACCTCAAAACGAGTTGTATTTTTTTTTCTTCCAACTTGTTAACTTTCTATTAATTTTATTTAAGATAGGTTTCCGAATCCTAGTGTTTAAGAGTATTGCCTAAAGGGATACCGGAGTATTTTAACGGCCAATCCTCTATCTCACATTCCACAATGCTTGCAAAACCTGTAACATAAAACAGGATATTTACATAAAGAAATTTTCCTACTAATATGTAGGCAGAAAAAGAAACAAGCAAATAAAACAAGAAAACTTTTCTCAAGCTACATAGTTACTCTTTCCCATTTAACATCTCCTAGGTAGGGAGGCCGAAAACCTCCCTCTTCACTCCGCCCTTGGCTAATTTATCTTGAATGTCAGCTCATGAAACGAAAGTCGAGCCAAGCAAACAAGATGGACAAGCTTCCAAGAGCACTCATGTGAAGTGGCAAGCCAGGAAACTACTATCGACGAATTCCTTCCACCACTAGAAATGTAAAGCCCTGGGCCCTCGCCTCTCTGAAACCCGTCGCTAGTTCACAAACCTCAGTCTTGGTAGCATTCCCTTCCCCAATAGGCTCTGAAAACACGTGAAGAATACAGTCCTTGAAAATACCTCTAATCCTAGATGGACCAGGATTCCCCATGGGACAGCCATCAAAGTTCAGCTTAACTAACCTCTTGATGGAGGTTTCCAAGCAAAACTATACATCAGAACTAACGAGGAAGATAATGAAAAGTTTGCAAGAATAAGCTTAGACGTGGACACCAGCTCAAAACACTGAACCATGCTTTTCACTTTGCAGGTCTGTTTTGTCAGTTCTAATGAGCAAGATGGTGTCAACTGCAAACTTGAGTTGGGATACTTTCACCTGATCCGATCCCACTCTAAAAGCCCTCTATAGAAATAGCCTCTCAGCCCTCCGAAGAAATCTACTTAAACTGTCCAACAAGTGGAAAGGGGAAAGAGGTTCACCATGACGTAACCCTTATACTATCTAAGAAGCCCTTAGTAGGCCCGCTAAGGATAATAGAGAAATGGACATACTGAAGATAACCGTTAATCCAAGTTTTCTATCCCTGCCCAAACTGTTTTCAACTAAATATCGTGCCAATGAAATACCACTCGATCCTATCATAGGCTTTTCAAGATCAAGTTTCCAAACCAACCGACCTTCCATTATTTTGTTTCTCTTTCCCACACTCTAAGGCTGTGTTTGGAACCTTGGATTTTGAGAGAGAAAAAAAATGAAATGTAGAGAAAACACTTTCTCTTGTTTGATGGAAGAAGGAAAGAGTTGGCGATAGAGATTTGGAAATAAAATAATTTAAAAAATTATCTTTTGGGATCAAAACCTTTCTTCCCAGAAAGGTAGAGATTTTGAAAGAAAAGAAAAGAAAGGTGGAGAGCACTCTCCAACACTCCAACCTAACTTACAACATTTTCCTTGATGGCTAATCAACCTTGCCGGAATATATGAGAACTAACTGGAAAGTCGTCGTAAGTCGCTGGAATTTGATTTTCTTTTCTTTATATGTCTCATCTTAACCAAGCACTTGAAAAGAAACACTTATCATTTCTTTTCTTTTCCATTTATTTTTACTTTTCTTTTCTTTTCTTTTAAAATCCAAGGTTCCAAACCTAAGGGCACCAACACCCTGTCCAAAATATGCTTGTTCCAAATGGTTGTTTGATAATGCTTGTTCCTTATGCCTTGTAGCCATAATTTTGGCTATGATCCTGTGAAGAACACTAACCAAGCTATTGGGTCCAAAGTCTCTAATATCATATTCACAAGTGCTAGTTATCGAGAAAAATCTATATTCTGAGAAGGTTTTTACTTCTTGATCTTGATCCTGCATATCTTTTTGTTATGCTCTCCCTAGTACAATATGATTCTATATCTGATTTTCTAATTTCTTTACATATTGCTATTTACACATACTTGTGTTATCCTTGTATAACCTATAGCAATTGTTCAAATGTCACTTCCGTTTTTCACTGACATTTTGTGTAGCTCATTAATCGTATTTTACTTTAAGTTCTCTTACATAATGTCACTACCCAAAACCCATGGGCATATATGACTGAGTCCCGGTTCACGACATCTGTGGGCGAACCCACACAGCAGCGGTTTAATTTAATAAACCAATCAACCTGTAGATTAAATCAGAGCAAACTATGTAGTGGAAAAATAACCAGAACTACAAGATAAGAAATCAAGTCCTCAAAAGCTCACTTCCTTAAATAAGAAACTAATAGAATTCAAAATATTTAAATCCTTAATTACAGTCATTCTCAAAATAATGAATAAACTCCAATTACTCAATTTATAATTGAAATCCTACCCTCTAAGAAAACAGTAAATAAGCCATGAAATATAGATGTGATCTTCCAGATCCTCCCACGGCTCCTCCTCTTGAAGCTCACCCTCAAGTTACTGCTTAAGCAACTCCTCAGAAATAGGCTCAGAAGCTATATACACATGCACCAAGACAGACACACACACACGTGCACACACACACACACACACACACACACACACACACATACACGGAAACATAATGAGGCTTTCATCCCAATAAGAAATTGACCATGGTACACAAAACATACGTCGAACAATATGATTTTCGAAAGTAAGTAACATCAAATAACCAGAGAATTTAAGTTCAGACATAATCCAAGTAAAACAGATAAATCATTCCATTTAATATAATTCTAACTTAGAAAGTACCAGAACACAATATAGGCAGTCAGTCGGGTTACGTATAAATAGGGCACGAACACCTAGTGCCAACCCCCTTGTGATAGCTAGCTCACAGGTCTAGCTTACTGGCCAAACGCTTTCTGTAAAGTCTACCTTATCACTTAGAGTCTAGAACAGATCATATCATATCAATTAGTCACTCCAATGTATGCTCGGGCCAGGGTACACAACCATTGAAGATAACTAAACCCCCTATCCAAAGGATGGCAAACCATAGCGTAAACCTCTCCCCATTGATCAAATCAGCACACCCGTCACTTGCAAGGATTGCTTCACATATATTTCATCGATGTCCAAAACATGAGAATATCACATTTACTATCATAACATTCCTTTTCATATTCGTAGATGTAAAAGTATGCATGTAAGATTCCAAAAACATGAGATTGCATATTTAAAGTAAAACAGAAGCAAATCTCTGAAAAAATAGGTTATATACATGTAACATATGATTAATACTTCGAACACAGATAGACGCATGAACAATTCTTATAAGTAATATGGAACACCTTAAAAACATGGATTCAAGCACGCACTGTTGAAAAACTTCTTTTCTATCTATTTCAATCCTCAAAACCATTCAAACATGCTTAAAACCTTCAAAACAAGTAAGGAAGCGAATTTAAGTCATGGTTGAACTTTTAAAGCATTGATACTTACCTTAAAAAATCTCAGTCTATGATTCTATCTAGGTTTCCCAAGCCTTCAAACCTCCAATCCCTCTCTTCCTTGCTGGAAAACACCCTAGTTGAAAGCTCCTGCAGATTCTGCTTTATTCCCAACGTATGAGAGACTAATAACAATCTACATCCTATATATGTATATATACCTAGGTTAATTATTCAGTCAAACCCCAATTAATCCTACCACCTTATTGCTATTTACCCAATCTGCCCTTACTAACAAATAGAGATACCCGTAATGATAAATAACTTCTAAGGTACCCCTAAAATAATAAATACAATTAAAATCATGATTACCAAAACCTTCCCAAACTTCGGCGAGGTGTTGGCGACCTGTCGGTTCGCCGATGGGCTTCAATGACCAGTCGTCGGTCCACCGATTTGCTTCGGTGAGAAGTCCATAAACTCTAATTTCTCAGGCTTCTCTCAGGGTGTCGTCGGAGAGGGTTGGTCGGTCTGCTGATGGCTTGCCGACCAAGGGGAAACACGTATATATGGGATTTCTCGAATATTCCTAAATTGGATTTGCTCAAAAACATATCACCAGCATGAACACAGCAATACGAGAACAATCACAGCTTTGAAATAATTTAAAAGCAACTATTTTAATAGAGATCATTCATTATACCTTTCCATAGACAACAAAAACATATAAAATATAATATGACCCATAAAAGAAGCATAATATTATTTAATACAGAGAATTAGACAAAGAAAATATAAATAAAATTCAGATGACTACACATAAAATATCTATAACCTTTAGCAATTGTTTAAAATGTCAAAATGCTGCTTCTGTTTTTCATTCACATTTTGTATTTCTCATTAATTGTTGAGTTTAAACTATCTTTTGATATTTCATACTTGTAGATGGAACAACAAACTTTGCACACTGCTACCCCAGCTTTGCTGTTTCTGTAGGAGTTCTGTTCTGTGGTAAACCAGCTGCTGCTGCTGTGGTATTTACCCATATTATTAAAATTCATTTAAACAAATTATTTATAAATGTATTAACATAATATGAAATAAAGAAGCAATTGTGACAATAAGTTATGCTCATGATTTCCTACTCCTGTATATTCTTTTCTCCATCATATATACCATTATTATTGATTAAAAAAAGAGGTTATTCTCATGATTTCTATTAAAATAAAGTCTGAGTATCTCAGGGGCTGGATTAACTGTGTAAATTGAAATGAGTAAACTGAAAATACATAATACATCTTAGAGATTACCTGATTGTGGAATGTTGATAGCACTTGTCCAACTACAATGATCAACAATTAAGCATAATCCTGCCTTATCCCAATTAGTTGGGATTGGCAACGTGAATATTGTTCAGCCATCCTAATCTGTCAAAAACATATTTTCAGTTGGGTAAAGTGCTTTCAAATCATTTTTTGACTGACTTCATCCATATCGTTTTCGGACTTCTTTTATCCATTTTGAATCCCTCATTTTTGAACCATGTCATAGTCATACCTTCTCACAAGTGCCATCTCATCAACTTCCCTTTATATTATCACTATTTGGGCTACTCCCAGACTCTCTTGAATATGTTAGTTTATTAGCTTATCTTTCTTAGTTTTTTCACACCTTTATGTCGTCATCGGCATGTTCGTGATGCTAACCTAGGAATTTGTTGCTTCTTAGTTGCCCAAGATTCTACTCCATACATTGTGGCAGTTCTGATGACTTTCTTATGAAATTTGTCTTACAAAATTTCTCTTTTAGCTTACGTGGATACTTTGGTCATATAACACTCTAGAAGTAACTCTCCAATAAAGCCATCAGCTCTAATTCTATGTGCAACATCCTCCTTAGTATCTTTCTCCTTATGGGTTATGGCTGATTGACCCAAGATAATAGAAGTGTTCACTTCTGGGAATCTCCTGGTTCTCAATTATAACCAGTACTTCACCTCCAGTCCCATTTGTAATTTTGTACTAATGTTGCTTTCCTTGTACTTGGTTTTATTTCACCTTATATTGTAACCTTTTGATTCCAAGACATCCCTTCACAATTCTAGTTTTGCATTTATACCTTATTTGTTGGTCCACTAACAACACTTCTTTGTAAACAACATACATGTAGCAACCTCCTCTAGATTATGAGTTGTTGGTTTATCCATAATCATTGCAAAAAGATATGAGCTCATAGTTGACCCTTGTTGTAAGCCTATGGTTATTGGGTACTCATTTTTCTTACTGCCAATTATTTTTGCTTTTGTTAGAGCTCCGTCATACGAGTCCTTAAGGACATAAATGTTCTTAGCTCTCCTTTCTTGCCTAAACGGATTAATTCTCTAGGCACTGTATGTATCTTATATTCTTTCAAAATCAATAAAGACCATATGTATCTAAATTCTTTCTAACTTCTCCATTAACAGATAACCTTAATGTTAGACATCATTTGCCATGAAACCAAGTTGATTCTTTGATACTTTTGATTTATTTATGTTAACCTTCACTCCATCATTTCTTCGATAATTTCATGGTGTGATTATAGCTTAGTTCCACAGTATTTGGTATAATGTTGGATTTTTCTCTGTTTCTTACCTATGGGTCCTATAGTACTTCTACAAGCTTTTAACATTTTTCAGTCCTCAAAATTCTATCAAATAATTTGGTCAACTAAGGTATACCAATCGCTCCCTTCTATTTCTGCAATTCATCTGAGACTCCCTCTAGCTTTAGATCCTTTCCTGTTTTCATACTGGCTAAAGCATTCTTTATTTTGGTTACCTTAATTCTGCGAATATAGCAATTTTATCTTGTCTCTCTACTAACATCCTCACAGAATCTATAGCTCTTCATATATTCTTCATTTAGTAAATTTCAAAAGTATTTTGTCTACATTTGTTTGATCTCTTCATTCTTTACTAAGCCTCTTTATTATTGTTCTTATTGCATCTAACTTGAGCTCCCAGTCATCCTCTTTATTAGTCTTGAAGTGTGTAAACATTTGTCATCCTATTTTGTACTCACAAATTTCCATCATATACTTCTTGTCTGGCCTTTGTCTTGGTTTCATTTGTTGTGATACATCTGAATATCATGTGTTTTATATTTCTTTGCAAAGTTTTAAAGCTGACTCTTTCGGATCTTTATTTCATTGCTTCCCCACTAAGTTTTTATTAGATTTCCATAGGACTTCTTTTCCCATTTATTTTACATAGTTGTCCATTGCATCCCACATTTATATAGGCTCTACTCCGAGTACTTACATTCCTTCCTTTTATTAGTTCATCTTTAAATAATTAAAATTTCTCCCTTTTGATCAACCATAATATCTTAGGGTCCTTTTTATTATGCTTCTCTCTCTCTCTCTCTCTCTCTCTCTCTCTCTCTCTCTCTTCAATCTTCTATTGCAATCATCTATCACCATTAACCTTTGTTTCATAGTTAAACTTGCTTCTGAAATTATTTATAATTATTTGCATGTTCTAAACGATTCCTTCTTTAGAAAATTTGATTTGACTCCAGTGTGTGAACATGCCTTAACAAACACGTGTTGACACTACTCTTACACGTGAAATTACTATGCATTTCTCTCCCAAAACCAGTGCTGCATGGACACTTGTCACAAACTGTATAAAGTTAGAAAATGTAAGCAAATCTAGCTTTATATATTTTTCTTGGGATTTTTTCTTCAGACTTTAGGATATATAATTCTTAGAAGTAATAATTAGTTGTTATAGAATGCTAATTGATATTGTGCAGAAAAGAAAAAAGAAAAGAAAATATGGCACTGCACAAGTATTTTTGGAGTGTTAAAATCCGTTATGTGTCTCACAAGGACATATCTCTCGTTTAGAAGAGTGCATCTAGTATTGCCTAAAATGCTTTTTAACATTTTGTTCCAATCCTACTTGGCTTGCATATGGATTAACAATCATACAGTTGTAAGCACTTTTTCCAGTTATTTTAGTTTATTTGGAATCATTAATTAGTTCATTGTGGAACTGGGCTTGACTCAGTGAACCCCCACCTATTTTTGGCCTCACTATAGGGATGGAAACAGTGTCAGGCACCAGAAGCTCTTTCATTACTTGGAAGAATGTTAAAAATCTCCTGTCATAATACTAATTTAAGTGCCAATGTATTAATATTGGCATCAACTAAATATTGATACCGTTACAAGGCTTTATGGACCGTGTTTGGGGACCGGATCGGAACCAGCCTGTACCGGCAGGTCCGGTACAAAGGTACCAGACTGACAATCAAATTTTGAAATTTAAAAAAATGGACCGGCGGTATCGGTTGCCGGACTGGCAAGTACCCTGGCAGTACCAGTCGGGACCGGTCCAGATCGATACAGATCTGGACCGTCCAGTCCACAAATTAAAAAAAAAAACACCGAACCGGTCCAGAACCTTGTGATACAAAAGAATGTATTGCAACTTGGGTGGTCCGGTCCCGGTATGGACTGGTCCAGAAAACCATGCACCATTATCCTTTTAATTGCCAAAGATTACTGTTAAATCCTTTAACACCTACAGCATTATCCTTCATTTCTTTCGGTCCGGAAAATAATACACCATTATCCTTTTAATTGCCAAAGCCTACCGTTAAATCTTTTAACACCTACAGCATTATTCTTCACTTCTTATCTACTGTAATTCTGACATCATTCTTGCCTATACTTGTATACCATGGTTTGTACTCATCAACCTCCTCAGCCACATCAAACTCAACAATAGTTTTCCAACTCTAGGTTATCTTGTTGATTATTTTCTGATAAACCACAGGCATGGATAAGCTAAAGGTCTTCCATCTTTGAAAGGCTTATGTTCTATACAAATTCATGGACCTAAAAATGGCTCATCTTTTTTTTTTTCTTTATCTTCTAGAACTGGTATTTATTTTATTGCTTTTGAACAAGTACCCTCTCAATTAATGCTTTTGTGTTTCATGCTTTGTGAATCAGTCATATTACTAAGTTAGAGGAGAAATACAAGGTCAAAGTTTAAATGTGTGCCCTGAATGAAAGAATCTGAATGCAAACTTGTTCAGTAACTTCTTTTTGAATGGAGAGAAATGGAGTTCCATTTCTATGTTTCTTTTGTCGTTTCTTTATCATGTAGCCTTGTCTTTACAATAAATATATAGAAAGATGGTGAGAAATAGTACAAAAACTGCCAATATATTTTGTGCCAACAGACAAGGTGGCCTTGTGTCACGCCCCGAATCCGAGATATGGGAATCTCGAGGATTTTAAAGGAAATGACCTCCGGATCCAAACCTTGGATGTGGTCAATCATTCGAGTCAAAGATATGGTCTATCAGAGTACACTACAAATCAGCGGAAGTCTCAATAATAAAAACAACTGAAATCACAATACTTTGTGATCTGTTCCCATATAAGCATAAATTCAAAGTAGTAAAAAGTAAATACATCCATGTGCCCAGTTGGGTCAAAACATTAACTAAACTTCATAGCTCAAACAAAATAATCAACTAAAGTGTTCATCAATTTCAGACAGCAGCATTCACGTCCATCATGCATCTCCCCTTCTAGGTCCTTCATCACTCTATGGGATCACCTGTTACATGTAGGGGTGAACTTTGGAGGCTCAAGTAGGTAAACGAAAGAAATCATACTAATTATCATCACAATCATATAATAACATTGATTTCATGCAATTTCACCAAACACATGTACTTCACTATCATTTTCCTTAACATGCTTGTAAACTAATTCATAATCATTACTTATGTATATATATATATATATTCAACATTCAACATTCAACATTCATGATACACAGTCAATCTCATTAGCATTCATACAATCAGTTCCATATCAATATTCCACACAATATCATCTTTCGACCATACAATCCTCTCCTACTCTAATCTCTCAGAACTACCATACATAGTTCAGTTTCATATACGCCTACATGTCCTTAAATAACTTTCTCACACATCGCTAATTATAAACAGAATCCCATCAAATACAGACATCGCATATAATTCTACATTCCCATGATAGAGATCATGCTTAAACATAGTTCATACCAATTACCCATGACCTTGTCAAACTGAAACATCATTCTCAACACCATATACTCATGACCTTGTCATGCTGAAATAACCCTCCTAATCATAACCTCATGTTGCCTTTCCACAAACACACACTCAGATCACAATCACAATCAAACTACATTACAATCTAGCAATCAATGAATGGCATGCATTTATGAACACTCAAACCAAGAATGGCAAACATGTATGAAATGTGTAATGATGGATGATATGATATATGGAGTATGATTAATGAAATGTATGCAAGGTGGTGTTAGGCCAAGCCTAACCTTAAAAACTTAAACCTACAGTATACACATTCTCCCCATACAATTTTCATTCATACAGATTCATTTAAGGGAATAGAACCCCAAGGTGGATACACACCCTTATATAGATTCTTTCAGGGAATGGGACCCCAAGGTGGATACACACAAGGTCTGAGGTTCGATTCTGCGGGGGGCCGTTTCACTTGGGGTCACTTTCAGGACCCCAGGGATTAGTCGTGGTGCGCACAAGCTAGCTTGGACACCCCGGTTATCAAAAAAAAAAAAGGTGGATATCCACCCTTATACATACACATCATAAAACATATCCTTCTCCCTAAGGGAAGTCCTTGAAAGACAATAATCTCACAAACCATATACCACAGTCCACACACATATTACTGGCCACTAGGGACCCCATACAATATAAGTAACCATACATTGAGCACACACACATCATCAGTATCTCAAACACATTCACATTTCTCATGTCAACACATCACCTAGTCCTACAAGTCTAAATACATCAGGATAGGTCACAATACACCAAAACAAAAGTAGATGAGGTCACTTAGTTGTACAAACAATCCTACACGCATATCTAGGAAAAACAAACATCACACACAACATCTAATGGTCAAATCATAACTGCCCATTCAAATTCAGGGTTATTGGGCTTCGGTCGATATCTTCGGTTGACCCTGGCTCTGACCGAAGGTTTCGGTCGATGCCTCGGTCCCTCCTCTTGTTCGGCTGATTGACCAGAGAGTTTGGCCTTGGTCTCAAGGTTTTCGATCGACCCTGGGACCTGTTGAAATTCTCAGCAACCCAAAATTTCATGAAATTTCATGGAAATTCCCAATTTAATGTATTAAATTCGTATTGGCATGTTAAACATTCAATAATCATACATTTTAACACCAAACCTAATATCAAGTAATTTCACTCCTTAATTCATACGAAAATCATCAAAATCAATCCTTGGTCATGAAATCTACATCTATCATACCTACATCAAGATCTACAATATATATTAAGTTCAATCATGGTGGATCACACAATACATACATCCAATCATAAAAATCACACAAGTATACCTATATGCTCATATCTAACATGGTTTTAAATTTTGCCGGCATGCCGCGCTTGGCAAAATGGAGATATTTCCCCATTTCGGCAAAATTTTGGTGAAATTTCGCCAGACACCCCTTGGTGAAATGTCTGGCGAAATCGAAATTTAAAACCTTGATATCTAATAGGTTATTATATTCCTATGAACATAATCACTATGAGATCCGTGGAACACCTACCTCTTCTCCAAGCTTTTCTTCAACAATGGGATTAGACATCATTACAAGAGTCCTTCCTTAGCCTCTTTTCTCTTTCTCTTCTTCTTCCATCTCGTTCTTTTCCTTTCTTCTCCTCTTTTCGTCTTCCTCTTCAATGGCCAAACCTCCTTTCCAGCAATTGTTTTTCCCTCCTTTGGTCGTGTCCTCCAAGTTAGAAACTTTCCCTTAACACACGTTCCCTATATGGGAGGAAGTTGAGGGAAATAAATTAACTTTCCCTCCTTCCATTCGATTAACTCAACTTCAAATAAGATGAAAAGACTAAATCACCCTCACCTCTTTCTTATGGACCATACGACCAGGCCCGTCTCATGTAGCCCAATCCAAGTCCATACGTTGGGCCCAAGGTCCAAATTCTCTGAAATCACAAAATAACATACTTTTCTCATTATTTTCCTTTAATTACAAATAAGTCCTAAACTGCCAATATCCTCTACTATCAAATCCTATTCTGAAAAAAAGACCTTTGGTCTATTATACCCTTCCTCCAAAAATTAATTTACTAAATCACAATTAACCAAAATTAATCATGATTTAGGGTCAGGGTCACTACACCTTGTCTTATCTTTATCTGGATTACATATGTTACAAAGACTGGTTAGAGATGTTGAATGCAGAAATATGTCTAATTATGGGTTCCGTTGTCCCCTTTTATTAGCATACTGGGACATGGTCAAAAGTTCTCTACATATCAAGTACTTTTACATTGACACATTATTCATTAGGGAAAAAAAGATCTTAAAGAAGCTGCCTATATATACATTTCATTATTTTTATCCAATAAAGAAAACATCCAACTATAAAACGAAGTAATTATAAACTTGAAACATGACATAGAAGTCC
The DNA here is from genome assembly GCA_031762675.1 of Pachysandra terminalis. Taxonomy (NCBI): domain Eukaryota; kingdom Viridiplantae; phylum Streptophyta; class Magnoliopsida; order Buxales; family Buxaceae; genus Pachysandra; species Pachysandra terminalis. The sequence goes on from JAUPMG010270471.1 coordinate 17,093, forward strand.
AAATGTAATAATTTGCAAAGAAGTTATACAAGAAAATACTAATTCTAACCACTTTAGATGAACCCTTAAGGTTTAAATCATGCATGAGATCTAGGTATATATTCAGTCTAACAAGTGGATACATATTTGTGCCAATGCCACCAAAAAAAAAAAGAAAAAGAAAAAGAAATGAAAAAGAAAAGAAAAGAAAAGAAAAGATTTGTGTCAGAAATGTATTCCAAGCCCGTACCCATGCCATGTCATGTTGAACAGTAAACTTTGAGAGAGAAAAAAATACCTTTAGGGTTATTTTGGTTTCGTTCTTTCTTTTCCTCCTCTTGATTGATTTCTATCATTCTTTTCGCTTTATCATCAAAAACATGAAAAAGCATTCAAATTGTTATTAATAGAATAGAATTTTTTTTTTTCTTTCTTGTTAAGTTAAAGGAAAAATGACAATGGTGATTTACCTTTCTAGGTAGAATTTGTTGGGGGTCCTATGTGTTGGAACACTCGTACCTTTTCTGCTACCGCTGGTAAAAAAAGTTATATTCAACAGATTGCATTCTCGTACCTTCTTTGATTTATCAAGTTAATTATGTGGTTGAGGTTTAATACTTGAATTATAAGATTTTCTACCTTGTTAGGTGGTGGGGCGTTTTGTAATGGACAAAAGATTCATGTGAGTCGAACTGATCAGGTAGATGACTATCTTTTTACTAAAGATCCTTTATGATGAATCTTATCTATGTTCCCTATAGAATTGAATCCAGCAGGCTTTTCGTCGTATTGCTTTTTATTTCTTCTCCTTTTCCATTTTCAATCATTGAACATTATTGCTTTCGAAGATAGGGGGAGCACATAAAATCAGCTTTACTCAATCTGTATCTGAAAAAGGAGAAAGGTTCCTTATCCTTGAAAAGATAAAAAAGGGCAACATATTGTCTCCGAAGATATGATGTATAAAGAATCAATTCTTTTACCCTTCCTTTTCAATATACAACAGAATTAGACCACAAAAAACAAAGAGTTTTCGGTATTGAGGTGCATTTTGGTGTTTCAATATGGAAAACCATGAAAAATGTTCAAGGAACTACAAAAGGACGTAGAAACTTCGAACAATCTTGTTTACATACTAAGATAAACTTAAAATATAATAACCATGGCGTGACAACTACGATAGTAACCAGCCTTGTGGAGAGCAATAATACATTTTTTTTATGAATCACATCAAAATGTGTGTGTGTATATATCATCATCAAATGAGGATAGTGTAATGTACAATAAGACTGAGGTGGACTATATAAAGCAAAACAAGGAAAAATGAAACAAAGAAAATTTCCCCTAGACCCATACATGGATCTAGGTCCATAACATCCTCACTCCCCACCCACAATCATATCCTCAGTAGGGGCATCAATGAACTAATCATCTCTCTTTAACCCACTCCTAGCTAGCCTATCAGCCAAGACATTAGTCCGTCTGGAAATATGACTACAAGAACCACACTGGAAATCTCGCTATCCTACAAAGGTGTCTGTATCTCCAAGCACTCGTAGTAGAAGATAACATCCTATCGATCACAATCTGAGAGTGCCTCTCCACTACTAAAGAGAGAAATCCTTGGGATTTCGCTTCCCATAATCCAATAATCAAAGCACATATCTCAGCACGAATTGAATCCCCAACTCCTAATTGTCTTGAAAAGCATTAAGGATGGTCCCACAGTGGTCTTTGAAGATACCTCCAACTCTCGATGTGCCTCGATTGCCTAGAGATGAGCCATTGAAATTAAGCTTGATAAGCCCTTCCTTCGTTAGTTTCCTGACTACATTGAAACTAGCTGTAAAGGGGATGATCGGGCCATTGCTGCCCAGTCTCTAAAGAGGTCCAACCTCGATAAAAAAAAATACAGGACGGTTGGCTAAAGTGGCTTGAATCAGGGTAATCCTACCACTCATTGTTATTAAAGGCGAGCGCCTAGGCGGCTAGGCGTTTTTCCAGGCTCCTAGGCGACGCCCGCCTAGGCTGAATACGCCTGGGCGGCCACCTGGGAAATTAGGCGACGGCCTAGGCGATCAGGCGACCGCCTGGTCGCCTAATTAGGCCAGGCGGTCTCTCGGTTATTAATTTTTTATTAATTAAAAAAAATTATTAATTAAAATATTAAATATTAAGAAAAAAAAATAAGTTGCTGAGCTTAAGGATGAAGAGCATTTACAAGAAAAGGAAAAAAAAAGAGTTGCTGACTGCTGAAAAATCCGTCCACCGGTCTCCTCTCTCGATCACAATCTCGGTCTCCTCTCTCGATCACGACAGGTATGCCTCTCTCTCTCTCTCTCTCTCT